>JAIUZE010001016.1:0-160620 GCA_022085475.1 Heliosperma pusillum | reverse complement strand
CCCCCCCCCCCCCCCCCCCTCTTTCGTATTCGATCAATAGACTCTACAAAATATATACCTGAATTGCTAGAGATTATGAAATATGAAATTATTGATAGCGTATCAATTTTTCCAGATATTTAATAATCGCATTCATTGTTAGAGTTTCATTAAAAACTCTTTATTTAGTTTGACTAAATTTTAATAATTTGTTTATCCGAATTGGTTGAAAGAAAAGTTGAATCCCATTCAAGTGAACATGATGAACTCAGTGTTTTGTCCCTAGTCACTCATTTGAGGTGACGTCTCGAAATGACTAGATTGTAAGTCGATCGATGGTTGGTTCAACACCATGGGGTCATGGAGATGACTGGTCGTTTACATAGACAGACTGTGGAGACACTCTGTCGGGCAGTGACCATAATAGAGTCCCATATCAAAATTGTTGAAGCCTGGTCGTGGCCGGGATTTCTATTTTATTCCTATGAGTCGATTCTTTAGACTGGCGACCATTTACCTGAGACGGTGTAGTTTTCAATTGACTTTGGTTTTTGTCCTAGGTCGTGCCGTGAAAGGAGGCCGATGGACATCTTCTGGGTCATGGTGATCTGCATCATACAGTGTAAGATGGGTCAACAGGAATTGTCCACCCACGTTGGTATTAACATCTTCGGGCCACTCGAGGAGTAGTAACTGGAAATGCGTGGCCACGCTCGGAAGAGATCTTTGGTAGATTCCGGTTAGACAGTTACTCTCACAGATCGAGAAAACCACTCTAATTATAATTTTCAATTGCAAGTGCGACCTCTAAGACACCTTGCAATGAGTGGGAGGATGTGACACAAAAGAGACAAGAGAATCGGTATCACACAACTTGTCGAGACAAGTGGGAGATATTGTAGGAGGAGGAGTCCTCCACAAATAGTGTTGCTACATGCACAACTTGTATCGGACAAGTGAAAGATTGTTGGAGTAAGTGTCCTCCACAATAGTGCATTCATATAATAAATTTCATTTGGAATATACGTGGCATGATTAGTATATTTTGATACTACACGTCAGTTATTAACGTAAATCGGTAACGCTCAGCTGACTAGAGTTTGACGTTATTGTCGTATGACGGCGGTGATCAACTGATCCCTTTAGGTCACACCTTTAGGATGAGACCCAAATAGAATACTAATTATTTCTATACGATACAGTTTAATTAGGGCATTACATATATTTGTTATGTACGTTTAGTTACGAGAGTTATTTATTGGAAATTGAGTTAGGAACTCATTCCACTTAAGTTTATTAGTCAATTATAGGATAACTGACTGAATAAATTTTACGTCTTACTTTAATACGATTAAACAAGATTTAATTTAGTGATTAATCGTTAATTCATTAAATTAGTTGAGGTTATGCATATATTTTGAGGTAGAGGAAATTAGTTAATTATATTTACAAATTAAAGAGTTGTAAAATAAATTAACTGGGCATTGTGGAACCCATTATATATTGATATAATGGTAAAATATCACTTAAGAGTTAAGTACATATTGTTTATTAATTTGTGTCATATAATTGTTATATGATCAAATTAACGTCTAATTATACAAGATAATTAAACATATGATTATAAGTATTTGTGGGACAAATATCAAAAATCAAAATGGTCCATTGTGGACTCATATGCACCGGTTTTGTGTAGACAAAATCACTAGTGATTTTACTCTACCAATTCCACACTCCACCATGTGATTATGACATGTTATGACACATGATTATTATCATTCTCTTACCCACACTCAAGTCATTTGCATGAGAATAAAAATAAGCAAAATAAAGCTCATTATAGAGCATGTGATCCGGCCATAGTGCTACAAATAGAACAATTATTATTCAATTTCATTCACTTCATTTTTCATGCTTATTTCTTACTTCTCTTTCTAACTCAACAACTCTCTAAAACTCACATGCAAACTAATATTCATGTCATATTACTAGTGTAGTAATACAATAATATTAGTAGTATTAATTCTTACTTATTATCTACTTAATAATAACTTAAGATTATTTGGGTTTAATCTTGGGTGCAACAAGAAGGAGACCTTCTAATTTGGAGGTTGTTTTATGGAGGATCATCCATTAATTTCATGCTCAAGAACAATAAGAAGGAGTTCTTATTGTGCCCATATTGAACCGAAAAATCCAAATGTAAGGATGTTTTCATCTTATCTTTTCTTTTATGCTTTTATATTTGCATGTATGATAACTAGATCCTAAATCATTAAGTTAATGTAATTTAATGAACTAATTAGAGGAGTCTAATTAGAGGTCTAGGACTTTCATGATATTGATATGTGATATGAAATACCGATCTGCCAATCGAGGAGGGAGTTTGGAGCTCAGGGGGAATGATTTTCTTTTTCATACCGATCTGCGAATCGAGGAGGAAGTTAAGAGCCCTGGGAGAATGTTCATGATGCCGACTTACGAGTCAAGGAGGGAGGTAGAAGCCTGAGCATGATGTTATATCTCGTGTGTTGTATTGTTCATTATGCAAGTTATTGTGTTAGATATTTTCCCACTCAACCTTTGGTTGACGTGTGTGTGCTTTCTTGTGTCAAATTCTATATCAACTCTGTGATGAACCAATTGATATTTCCAGCAATCGGGGGACAGTGAGTCAAGTAGGTCATTATTGTTAGCTTTGGATGATGATGTGGGATGCGGGACGAGATGAGTTAGAGGAGTTGGACCATTTAGTTTACTATTATTAGAGTTATGATTTAATTATAGAACGTCCGCTTATTTCTTAATACAGTACTCTCATGTAATAATGTTGGAGATGTTGGAGCTAGTGTCCTCCACAGTTAGTGTGATAACATGAATAAATCTCTTACAGGTTCACAGGGGATACTTAGTATTCTTATCAGTTGATTAACGTCTATCGATAACGGTTGGCTTGCTAGGAATTTGACGTTATTGTCATTTTAATGGCGGTGATCAACTGGTCCCTAAAAGTCACACCTAAAGGATGTGTCTGAGAGATGTGATTATATGAATAATATAATCATATTGATGCCTTATTATATGACTAAAAGGTTAGTCGACGTATATGACTAAAAGGTTAGTCAATGTGATGATGATACGATTATTTAATAACGATTAAATAATATTAGCTGAGACGAACTAAATGTAATTCGTAATTGAATATAAACCGTTATATTTAATCAATGTATATAATATAAGCTTAAACGAATTAAAATGTTAATTCGTAATTAAACATAATATGTTATATTTAATTACCAAATTATAAATATACGGATATTTATAGTTGACGCATATATTATATTACATGCTAATATAACCAAAAAATGAAGGAGAAAATAGTCTTTTTATACTCCTAATTTTCGGCTAATAAGAAAAATAATAAGAGAATATATCTCCTATTTTCTTTTATAGTAACTAGGTCAAAAAAACCCTAATAACCAAGAGTAGTAAAAAGAGGAGAGACTCCTTCTTCTACCCTTGGAGGCACACGGCCGAAACAGTAGAGAGCAACAAGAAAAATACAGATTTTCTCTCTAATTCTCTCTATCATTCATCATCACACAAAAGAAAAATTAGCAGTAACTTTTCTCTAAAATTCTAGCACAAGCAAGGCATATCTCGGAGCATATTGGGTGCATCAATTAGGAGAATATCGATTTCGATATTGTTCATAGGCCAAATTTGCTAGGACCAAAGGTTAATTCTAAATTCCTACAATTTTATATTATGCAATTCATTTATGACTCGTAATTCATATACTATAGTTTCGTTATAATCCGTAATTGAATGACGAAATATACCGATATTTCCCACAGGAGATGTAAGACTTTTAAAGTCAAGGTTTGAGACAATTATGTAATTTTTATTTAAATTACCTTTTATTGTTACTTATTATTGTCTCGGGAAACTGAGATGGTAACAGCCTTATTTAACCAAGAATGTCTTGCTTAAGGTCCTTGGTTAAATGGGTGTGTTATAGTTGTAATTAAGCTTTTTATTTCTTATAAGTTCTGTTTAGTTCAGTTCAATTCAATTCAATTCAGATAACGTCCATTCATTTAAGTTAAGTTCAGTTTAAATAAGTTTAATTCAGAGAATTTCAATCCAAAAGAACTGAGCATTATAACCTTCAAAACTCCTTAACCAACATCCTCTTTATTCCCTCTAAAGTCTTCCCGTAAATCCTCCAACCTTCCTCCATTGCCGCAATAAGTTGTTTGGCTTCCTCAATTATCACATGTGTTGGATATTTTTTGTTGACTTTGACTTGCATTATACTTCACCAATTTTTACGTGCAATATATCCTTCATATTCAACATATTTGACCAACCTTGCCACCTCATTAATCCCCCAAGTCCTAAACCATTCATGTAGTGCCACGTAGCCATGTTAATCAATGCAATATTTTTGCGTGAAAAAATTGCAACTAATTTCACTCTCTACTATTCTTGAGCCGGAAAATTAATCCTTTACGATATACTCCCTCCTATTCAAAATAAATTTTTCTCTTTCATTTTTCATCTATTCAGAATACATTCTCTCTTTTCTTATTTAGTAAACTTTTATATTTATTCTAATCACCTCACCCAACAACAATACCCCACAAAATCTATACTTTATCTTATTTTAATCCCATCACCCCACAACAAATACTTATTATAATCACATCACCCCCACAATAATACCTACAATACATTTCTTCTCTCCAATCACTTCATCCCAACACAATACTTTACCTTATTTAATTAACCACCCTTAATTTTTATTCCATCCTTGAATGGGGAAACTTATATTGAATAGGAGGGAGTATATACTATTGTTATTCTGCCACAATGAGCATTTGTCTGTCATGCACTTTGGACAATACTATATCCCTCTAAATTCATCACTGTAAACCTACATTTTAGACTTTCGATACTCTCATCTAACTATGCTCTGGTGGTATGCTCACCGGACCACGATATATTTTACTAGTAAGTTTATTTCTACACCTCCATCGTGCGGTGTAATGTGAGTCTTGCTTGTACTTGAGACAGTATGCGCAATATTAGCACAAACGGAATTGCCTCTGCCACAGCCTGAATTGGCTCCATTGCACGAGCTTTGTAATGTTTATTGTGATTGAAATGAGTGTCATATTGGCTCGATCGTATTCATAATCTAAAAAAACATGAAATGGACGGTACTCTAATCATTTTGATTTTTTGGTATATTAGAAACGTAAGATCAGAGGAATGTAGTTATTGTTTCTATATGTTCTGTCAATTACATAGGATGTGTGCATCAATATATAACTAGTAAATATTACATATTTACGGAAAGAAGTATTGTTAACAGCTATAATATATGTGTACAAGGAAAGGATTATAAGTTGCCTTCTATTAACATATGGAGCCAACGGCTCTATTGATATATGGGATGGCGTTATTACCCCCCCCCCCCCCCCCCCCCCCCCCCCCCCCCCCCCCCCCCCCCCCTCAAGTTGGAGCGTGGAGGTTTGAAACGCCCAACTTGGACAAGAGATCGTTGAACGGACCACGACCGAGAGCTTTGGTAAATATATCAGCAAGCTTATGTGTGGTATGTACGTAGCTTGGGGCAATAACTCCTTTTTTAATCCCGTCCCGTATGAAGTGACAATCAACCTCAATGTGTTTAGTCCGTTCATGAAAGACCGGATTCCGGGCAATATAAAGGGATGACTGACTATCGCATGATAGTGTACTAGGGGTCGGGTGAGGTGTCCCGAGGAACTCGAGAAGGCCTTTTAGCCATTTGAGCTCACACGTTGTGTATGCCATAGCCCGATATTCCGCTTCCGCGGAGGAACGGGAAACTATTGATTGTTTCTTGGTCTTCCATAAGATAGGAGAGGAGCCAAGAAACATGAGATATGTTGTGAGGGATCTACGGCTTGTAGGACAACTTTCATAGTCGGCGTCACAATAAGCATGTAGGGCCAAGTCACTATTAGAACGAAGGAGAATACCTTGACCCGGAGAATTCTTGAGGTAGCGTATAACTTGAAGGGATGCCTGCCAGTGCTCGGTAATACGAGCTTGCATAAATTGTGCTAAAATGTGGACAGAGTATAAGAGTTCGGGACGGGTGATAGTGAGGTAAACCATGTCCCCAACAAGGCGGCGATACGGTTGCGGGTCTGTCATGGGCGAAGCTATTGACAAACCCAAGCGGTGGTTGGGTTCCATGGGAATATTTGTGGGTCGAGAACCAAGAAGACCGGCTTCATCAAGGATGTCTAGAGCATATTTATGTTGAGAGACAAATATACCTGTCGGAATCCGGGCAATTTCGAGCCCAAGAAAATATTTAAGAGTACCTAGGTCCTTCATGTGGAAGCATGTAGATAAATATGCCTTGAATTTGTGGATGACTTGAGAATTATTACCACCAAGTCGTCGACATAGATAAGGACGTGAACTGCAATGTCGGGTTTGGTGATGGAGAAAACGGAGTGGTCGTATGTAGAGGCATTGTGTGAAGCAGTATGTAGTGAGTGCGGAAGCAAGTTTGGCATATCAACACCGGGGTGCTTGTTTGAGGCCATATAATGATTTGCGTGAGCGACATAATTTCCCATCGGAGGTTTGGGAAAAACCCGGGGGTGGCTTCATGTAGACTTCCTCGGTAAGATCGCCGTGGAGGAAGGCGTTATGGACATCCATTTGATGGAGTTCCCATCCTTTAGCCGCAGCAAGAGCAAGTAAGGTGCGGACGGTGACAAGTTTCATGGTTGGAACAAACGTCTCGGTTTAGTCAACGCCTTCAACTTGACGATTGCCCATAACCATTAATCGGGCTTTGTAGCGTTCAATTGTCCGGTCAGCATTGTACTTTATTTTGTATACCCATTTAGAGCTGATCGCCATTATATTTGGTGGTAGTTGTTGAAGAGTCCACGTGTTGTTTCTTTCCAGCGCGTCAATCTCGAGTTTCATGGCATCTTGCCAGTGAGTGTCCTGCATAGCCTCGTGAAACGTATTAGGCTCGTAATTTTTGGTCACGGCCGAAGATAAAAATTGTTTGTTAGTGGAAAATTGATTGCAACTAACATAATGAGAAATCGGAAAACGTGTACCTGAAAATGATGATATGGTGAGAGCATGATTCGAGGGACGTTTGGAGTGTACCACGAAATCTTTGAGGTTTGAATTGGGTAGCTTGATGTGATGGCCCAGCCCTAAGGTAGCAGGTACGGGTGGGGGTTGAGAAGCCGAGGTTGCGGTGGGAGGAGGCTCAACAGGGGAAGAACTGGGGTCGTCGTGGGAGGCATAGGGTGTCTAGGTGACGACAGGGGTGGTATTAGGAGTTGGGTCGCAAGCATTGGCAGGGGAATGGGTCTGAGTAAGAACCACAATTTGGTCGATGGGTGTAAGATCGTCATGTAAAAATGACGTGGAGTCACTGGTAGAATCGTGTATGGACTCGTATGAGAATTTATTTTCGACAAAAACCACATCACGTGACTCAAAGTAAGATCATGTATCGAGGTCATAAAGACGCCACCCTTTCTTACCAAAAGGGTAGCCAATAAAGATACACTTACGACTCTTCGAAGCAAATTTATCGCGAGTACGATTACTAGTTTTGGCTTAACATAAACAACCGAAAATAGGCATATGATCCATGGGTAGGGTGCTATTAAAAAGGAGTTCATGTGGGGTTTGACCATGAAGGAGATTAGATGGGGTACGATTAATTAAATAAACCGCGGTTAAGACACATTCCCCCAAAAAAATATAGGTAGCGACGCTTGAAATAAAAGAGCACGGGCGACATTTAAAATGTGACGATGTTTTCTTTCAACCCGCCCATTTTGCTGAGGCGTATCAACATTAGAGGTTTGAAAAATAACTCCATTTTCGTTAAAAAAAAAGATGTAAGGCACGAAAATTCGGTGTCATTGTCAGTGCGTAAACATTTAATTTTCTTTGCAAATTGTCGGTCGATCATAGCGAAAAAATTTAAAACCTTTTGACGAGTTTCACTTTTGTGACGTAACAAATAAATCCAAGTAGAGCGAGAAAAATCGTCAACAATTGTTAAAAAATAACGAGATCCACATGACTCGTTTTGAGAATATGGGATCCAAAGGTCGCAGTGAATAAGATCAAAAGCAGACGTAGCATTATTCAAACTTAAAGGAAAACTGTTACGAGTTTGTTTTGCACGGAGGCAAATTTCGCAAGTGTTGCTATGAAAAGAAGAACAAGTTCGAGAATTATTATTATGCAAAATAGAAAGAAAACGATTAATATTGGAGGATGGGTGCCCCAACCTTCAATGCCATAGCTCGAACTTATCAAAGGATGATACCATAAAAGCTTTAGCTTCATTGTTTCGGACACCATTCAAGTAGTAAAGCCCTCTCGTTGCTCACCCGCACCAATCACTATCTTCGAGGAACGGTCCTGAATTAAACATAATTGTAGAGAAAATTGTATAGTTAGTGTATCATCGAGAAGGAGACTTAAAACTGAAATCAAATTGCCGTTTAGGTGGGGGCGTACAAAACGTCTTTTAAAAAAGACGAGGAGATAAAATAATGTCTCCGCACTTAACAGCAATAGTACGATCATCATTAGGAAGACCGACAGAAAGCGGGGAAATTGTACGAGTGTTAAAAAATGGGAGAGACATCCCGACATGTGGTGGGAGGCCCATGTGTCAATAATCCAAGATGAAAGAGATACGTTACCGTTTAGACGATACGAGGAGGAAGACTTATGAGACTGCCATAATCAAGTGAGTTCAGCACGGTCGGTTGCAGTGAGGGTGTTAAGGTCAATGTTGTCGAGACCAGCAACGGGTGAGAACGAAGAGGCTCCAAGAATGGGAGTCTAACTTACCATGTGAGCACGTGAGTGGCGCTTGTGGCGAATACGTTCGTTAGGAACGAAGATCGCCTGACTAAGGTCAGTAGCATCAGGACTAATGTAGATGCGGTCACGAGGTCTATCCCCCCACCATTCTGGAAATTTCCCGGTGACTGATAAGTCCATTTTATATATAGTTTAACTCCCTAGTTTAGCTCGGTTTATTTGATTATTATACTTTGTTTAGTATATTTGTGAGCTAATTACGTGTTCTAGGTGTATTGCTTGTGTTTGTTACATTTTGTAGGAATCTAAGCATTTAGAGGCTTTTTCCTACCACATTAGCAAGCATCAAAGTTCACTAAGCTAAAATGGAAGCAAGATGGACCATGGAAGGATACTATGAGAAATTACAAGCCCAAGCATGAGGATTTGTAAAATGGTTTGGTGTACAAATGATAAACCAAAATGAAGCCCAACTTAAGGAGTCCACAGCTCAACATAGGGATGCTCTTTGGATGCTCATGGGATGCCAAACAATGCAATTAACCGTAGATTTAATTGAGCTTAAAGGCATACTATGCCAAACAATGCTATTAGTTTTTGAATTTTATCTTGTTTTCTTTTGTTTCGAGGAACACTTGTTCCTTGAGACCATTTTCACGGTTTCCTTGTAGTTTTAGTTCATTTTTCGGGTATTGATACTATCTAATTTTGGCCTTACATAATGAATAACTATGGATTCCGATACCCACAACACAAGGATGAGCCTTTTCATGACTATCTTAACCGGTTTTATAGCTATGGTGATCATCTCATGTCCCTCGGACAAGTCATTGATTGGGATTACATGGGTCAAGTTCTACTTGATAGCATTGATTTTGAGACACGAGAATTGGCTCTTTACATGAGTTGTGGTAGTGTCTACTATAAGAGAGGGGATGAGCTTTGGAGTTTCTTGAATTTCATGGCTTCCCAATGTCAAGAGGTAGCTTGCCAACAACCTTCCTCGCCGGGTTTCGAAGAGGAATGCTATGTGATTCTTGCTTATAATCAACAAATGCTTGAAGAAATGGCGCGATCGATCACTACTTGTGCTTTTCCACCCTCCCAATGTGAGTCTTTTCTCCCTAATGATTTTGAATTGTTGGATGACGATGATGGTACTACTTTCTCTCTTGAAAGTCCCCCTAGTATCATTCCAATTGACCATTTAGAGACTCATGTTGATGACATTGACCTTTTAGTAGATGACACACTTGCCATGGATGATGTTGGACCCGTTTGTAATAAAAGGGATGAGGTTTTGCCCAAGTCTTTGGAAACCTTTGCAAATCCTTGTACATGGGATATAGTTGATGCATTTAAGTTTCATGGAAGACTTGAGGCTACTAATTTAGAGGTTAAGTGGGATGAACCCCTAATTTTTGATGAGTCTTATCACCTTGAGTTTTCATACCACCAATTTGAGACCATTTATAATGATAATTTGAGCACTAACGGTTTATTTTATGGTCTTAAGCATGGTGCTCCATATCTTGCTGATGAGTGTAGTAGTACGGTGGTTCTCTTTGAAATCTCTAATGCGCATTTTGATAAGATTTATCCTTCCTTACCTTTGATCTTTCATGCTTATATCTTATCAATTGCTTACATTTGCTTTTGTATTGCTCATGCGCAGGAATATGATCAACTTCTAAGAGCGTTGACATGCTTTTTAGAGGACAAAGGATGCCCATTAGAAAAAATTAGTTTTTGCCAATTTAAAGTTTTTGGACAATTGTAATTTCAACTTGGTTATAATAGTTAGACATTTAGACATTTAGTTTGCTTTAGTTTGTAGTAGCTTGTCTTTTGCAGGTACTTTGCTACTTGGATTGGGCTACCCCGTTTTCAAGCTAGCTTGGGGGAGGCTTCTACACTTTAGTATGCTTTCTTTCCTTCCTTTATTTCCGCATGTGTCATCCCCTCTCCATCTTTGTGTCACACATTGAGGACAATGTGTGGTCTAGCTTGGGGGAGGGATTTAGTGAGTCTAGTTATGGGAAATCTAATCTAAAAATTTGAAAATTGAAAGTAAAAGTTTGATGTTGTGTCCTCCCATGTTTCTTTTGCATAATGTCATTGCTCCTTGCATTTCCTATATTGTAGTTCTTTTAAGCTAATGAATCATGCTTTATTGTCGGGATTTTGCATTCATGGGGATGTCTTGACATAGTGGGTGAGGGATGAAGTTTTGGACAAAATAGACTTGATCTTGATATTGGCAAGCTACATATATGGTAAGGTAGACCCTCCAATGGCCGGTGCGTATATACTCGGTCTCATCTAGGTGTGTGTAGTTTCTCCTCTTGGTGTGCGTTACATCTAGACGCACAAGTATGGTCTTTGTTCCATTTTGTATGAGTTTTGCTATCATGATTTCATTAGAAGCCATTCACTTGCTTGCTTACATAAATTGCCCACAAATTACCCATTTCCTAGCTACATATAATATTGCCTACCTTTGTTGAGCTAGTGACTTGCTACTTGTGTTGGGGTGCTTTTATTTTTGGGATCTCCTAGAATTTGTCACTATTATAAGCTTGTTGTTGCGGGATTGCTGATTCCCGTATCTTGGTGGATGTTGGCTTTAAAGAAAAAAAAGAATTGAAAAATAATGAAAGATGCAAAATAATGAAGGAAAGAAAAGAAAGAAGCATGAGAAAAAATGAGAAAAATGATAAAAAAAATAAAAAAATAAAAAATAAAAAAAAAAGAGAAGAGAAGAATAATGAGTTGCTTCCATGTTTTATGAAGTATTTGATTTTGGGAAGTATACATGTGTCTTATAATGTTAAAAGAGTCAATATGCTGCTTTTGGCTCTAGTTCTTGTCATTTGGGAAGGGTTAAGGTTTGGAATAAGCATTCTTACACATTTGGTTGTCACTAGCTTGACATTAGCTCCACATGACCAAATTCATTTGTCCACCTTCTTATCCATTTTCACTAGCCTTCTTCTTTGTATTATTGGCTTCTTTTCTTATGCATTATGATCATGACTAGCATTGTCTTATTGATTTGGAATGTTTACCATACTAGATTGCGGGCGCATTCTCTTGAGTCGTAGATAGGAGAGTGTCATTCACATATATTTGCCATGTTCATTTCATGAGTGTGAGTGTTATCCCGTGAGAAGTCCAATGTCATTTAAAGATCATGCAAGAGTCGAAATGTCCATGTGAAGTCCTTAATACCACGCCATCGTATAAGTCTCATCCATGTATTGCATTTTCCATATGCCCAAGTTGTTTCGGGATTTGATTCATTGTACTTTAAAGCTACTAGTCGGGAATTGCATTTGGATGGGATGATTATTGCTTGCACCCTTGTCCTTGTCATACATTATATTGTGTGCTTGCTTGAGGACAAGCAAGGGTTTAGCTTGGGGGAGTTTGATGAGTCCATTTTATATATAGTTTAACTCCCTAGTTTAGCTTGGTTTATTTAATTATTATACTTTGTTTAGTATATTTGTGAGCTAATTACGTGTTCTAGGTGTATTGCTTGTGTTTGTTACATTTTGTAGAAATCTAAGCATTTAGAGGCTTTTTCCTACCACATTAGCAAGCATCAAAGTTCACTAAGCTAAAATGGAAGCAAGATGGACCATGGAAGGATACTATGAGAAATTACAAGCCCAAGCATGAGGATTTGTAAAATGGTTTGGTGTACAAATGATAAACCAAAATGAAGCCCAACTCAAGGAGTCCACAACTCAACATAGGGGTGCTCTTTGGATGCTCATGGGATGCCAAACAATGCAATTAACTGTAGAATTAAGGAGCTTAAAGGCATAGCATAGGATTCTCAAGCATTTAATTGAGCAATTAAGCAATTGTTCCTAGATTACTGAAACCCCGATCGGGGTTTCCATTCCCCGATCGGGGTTTGGGGTCTGTGGAATATTTCTGTTTCAAGTCTCTCTCCCTATATAAAGGAGAGAGACCTAGACACTTGGAGGCATCTTTTTTATCATCTTGTACATCATTCTACACTCTAAAAATACTCTTTTACATAATGTCATCATTAGATTAGGTTTAGAATAGTTTAGTATCCATTAGTTGTTACAAATAATTTATTTAAGTATTTCAATTTATATTACAAGTTCATTTGCAAGTTAATTAGTTCCATTGTGTTCTTCAATTCCAAGTTTCATTTCCTTTGTTGAGGTAATTCTATTTCTTGTATTGTTTTGTTATTTCCTTTGTCATTTCCATTATAAGTTAGTTATCATGTTTACTTTATCATTTGTTATTGGATTAGTTATCATTATGCAAGAGTAGTTACTTTGTCTCGGGAATTAGGGAAGCCATGCATAAATAATGTTTGCAATTGTTGAAATGAGATGTTATGATATCAAATAATTGTTTCTATCACATGCTTGCATTGTATTGTTAGTCTTTGATTATTGATCACAATCCTTGATTACATTCGTTAATTCTTTCTATAAGTCGAGAGGCACGAAATTGAATTAGACTAAGCATGTGTTAGTAGATCGACCTAGCCAAAGCGAGAGTTCGTTAGGACCCGATCTATGGTTGATACTAATATCGAGAGGTGGGTGTCTTTAGCCTAAAAAATTATCGTTATTATCAATTTCCAAGTTTGACTTGAGCATTTACATAATTTGCATGTGTGACCCGACCTCCCTAGACTCTTCCTTTATTATTATTGTTGTTTCATAAACCCAACCAAACCAATCGATAACCGACTTTGATAGAATTCACTCCATAACAACTTGTATAGCAACTCCCGTCTCCTTGTGTTCGACCTCTGTTACTACATTCATTTGTGTCTAGGGTATTTATCTTTGATTAGGTGTGTGATAGCCTATCAGTGACACAGAAGCAAGTTTTAAATGTGTGACCGAATCGTTTACAAGAAATACAAGAAGGTCTCGTGGTGTTATTCAGATCTACTTTATCAATTCGAGCAGAAGAAGTGCTCTTAGCATCAAAGGACATACCCATGTTTATCTACCCCCATAATTAACATGAGCAACATATATCATAGGTTCGAGACGGGGTTCGAGTGGTGGATTATATAAAGTATTACGCATACCTTCCTCTTGCAATTGGTGACTATATATGTGGTTCATATTCGGAAGTGGGTCAGTTCCAAGAATATAAGAGCGAAGAATACCAAAGCGGGTATCAAGACCCATAAGAAAAGTGCGTACCCATTTTTTTCGTGACGGCGATCCAGAAGGGTAACCAAATGCAGGCACAGTATGGATTGCAAGCACAAGGGGGAACATGATCGTTGATCAGTAAATCATCCCATAGCTTTTTAATTCGTCCGTAATAAGACATCATCGTCTCAGTTGGTCCCTGCTTGCAAGCCATTATATCAGATTCTAATTGAAAAAATTGAGCATCATTTACCAGAGTGAAGCGATGTTTGATGTCGGTCCAAAGCTGTGTTGCATCATCCCGGAGAGAGATGGAGTTTTTGAGATCTTTCTCCATGGAATTAAATATCCAGGGAGTGACCAACGCGTTGGCGGAACGCCATGATTTATAATCAGGGTCGGATGTGGCGGGTTTCGAAATTGTGCCATCAATATAATCCAATTTGCCTTTGGCGAGAAGAGCAAGACGAAGATCCCGAGACCATTCGTCGTAATTGGCCCCATTAAAGACGACTTGGGTGATTTTAGTTCCGGGATTTTCGACTGGATAGATAGAAAATGAAGACGTTGTTTTATTTTCGACAGGGGATTTTTCGGGATTCGTCATTGGTAAGGATTTTCGAGAGACGGAAAAAAAAATTCTCATAAAACCTTATGCCTGATACCATATTAGAAACGTTAGATCAAAGGAATGTAGTTATTGTTTGTATATGTTCTGCCAATTACATAGGATGTGTGCATCAATATATAGCTAGTAAATATTACATATTTACGGAAAGGAATATTGTTAACAGCTATAATATATGTGTACAAGAAAAGGATTATAAGTTGCCTTCTATGAAGATATGGAGCCAACGGCTCTATTGATATGGGATGGCGTTATTATGGTAGGTTTAGCAATCCCTCCATCTTAAAACCGAATTACAAAACAGCACGTAAAGAAAGACGAATGGAGCGAGTCCATTCATCATAGTTTTCACCACGTAATAGTACCTTAGTTAAAGTAGTTCCATAATTCCCCAGTGAACCGAAATGGAAGGGAGAAATAGTGAGCGATGGTGGTGTCCAGGTTTTGAGAAATTTCCTCGTCAATCATTGTTGAAGAAAACTATATCACGTCTTGATGAGAGTTTAACTGATCAAGTCAATCATGTAGACAATCTACGATATTTACACTAAATTAATAACAATACCTTTAAATATTTCTTAAAATACACATATCAAAATAAATTAAATGTCTATAACACAATTACTTAGGACAATGCTAAATGGAATTGAATGTTTCCTATTAGTCATTTGTACAAATTCTCACCTGGAATCGTCATATTAATCATGCATGTCAAACATACCCTATTTTCTAAGTTAATTAATGTAAGCGTTGCTTGAACCTGATTCTACTAGTGACTCAACAACCATTTCAAGTAAGATCTACAAAGTCTTCTAAACTTTGAATTTACATTAAAACCGATTTGACAAGTTGTGATCAAAACCATCGTAAAATTTTGATTCGCCCTCAAATCCCTCGGGTCTATCTTCCCTTATACGCTCGAGTCTCGGTGACATAGATGGCTTGCGAGGATAAAGAATAGGAGAGGGAGCAACCTCCATTGCAAAATTCTTGATCATTAAAATATTTCTTCCCATCCTGTAAACAAATACCTACTTAAAAATATTTTAATCAGCCTTAAAACTTAGGTATCGATCCTTCTAATCGAGTTAAAAATTTTGAAGATCTAACGTTGATGATGTTTTCTCTCTTCTTCTAGTCGAAATAAACATAAAGAAGAGAGATTTATTTATTATAAGAAACTTTTTGGTATATAAAAAATATTGAAATTTTGATTTTAAAATGTTGGATATTGTTTTATATATTTACAAAAAATATAATTAGGAACATTAACAATTATAACCGCACAAAAATAAAAAATTTAGTTCTCACAAAATTACCAGGCAAAAAAACAACTAACCATCATATATAGTAAATACGAAACACAACTTGATCTGAACCAATAAAAAATGTTTTGTTGAGAAATTTGCCAACAAGAATATTTGCCTTATGTGTTTTTCTAAGTACCTTCGTTTTTCAGTTTGTAAGAATTACAAATCTAGTAAGACAAAATGAACAAAATCATTTTGTTACTTATTAGAAACACATCTAATTATTCAACAACATATTCATCAATAACTTATGAAATAGGATTAACAAGTTCAAAAATGCAATTATTTTTGTGGTCATGACATGAGAATAAACTCCCTTTTGCAAGTCCCCATAGTAATGTTATGTTTGTCAAATCAATATGTAAAATGTTATGAGATTTCAAGGAGTATAAATTGAGAACTTTTTACCTCTTTGTTTTGCTTTTCCCCTAAATATTTGGAGAAGTGGTGAAAATAATCTAATATTCTGCTTATATTGTAGTTGTTGTTTGATACATGATTTCACTAAATCATATAAACTTTGACATTATGTAATAACCGACATTTTTAAAATATTATTATGCAATAAATTAGATACTTAATTTAGAGTTTATTAAGGAATAGTTCGTATTCATAAATGCACAATAACTGAGTAATTCAAATTCATTTTATGTTAGTTGAGTAGTTTAGTCACAAGAGTCATATTGTGATAAGTTAATTAATTGATCATAAGTAAATAATATGGATTATACAATTTGTAATACCAATAGCGTTATTGGAAAAAAAAAAAAAAAGATAAGTGAGAAAGGAACATGAATAAATTATATTAGTTATAGTATGAAAAGTGTGAAATTAAGAAAAGCATTGTTGAGATCATTAGGCAAAGAAAGATGGAGATAACGACAAGAGGATATAACTCGAAAAGTCAAGATGTGTTGAGTAGATTGCTTTTGGCTTCGGATAAGAGTGATAATTTTACAGTGAGGGTGAAATAACTAACAAGATCATTGGTTACTTGCTTGCTAGTTTTTATACAATTAGTGCCCCAATTATCATTGTTTTGAGCCACCTTACTAATTGTTGGAATAATGTCTTGAATCAGTTTAGTTGCCACTTTGAGTGACGATGAGATCTTCTCACCAGTGGTCACACATACTTCAATCAGGGTGTTACTAGCGATAGTTACACATCAGGATATGGAGCTTGAACACTAGATGTTAAAACAGCTTTTCTACATGGAGAGTTGGAAGAAGAGATATACATGACTCAGTCAGAGGGTTTTCAGGTCCCCGGAAAAGAAGAATATGTTTACAGGATGAAAAAGTCCTTATATGTGCTGAAACAGTCTCTCACGCAGTGGTATAAGCGGTTTGACAGCTATATGATGCAAATCGGCTATAATAGGTGTCTGTATGATTGTTGTGTATACTACAGTAAGGCTGCGAATGATTCATTCATCTATCTAGTCCTATATGTCGATGATATGCTAATAGCTACAGAGAAAAAGTCTGATGTTCAGAAATTAAAGGGTCTCCTAAATACCGAGTTTGAGATGAAAGACTTGGGTGCAAGAAAATTCTGGGAATGGAGATCTTCAGGGATCGAAGCAAGAAGAAGCTTTTCTTATCTCAGAAAATTCTGCGAATGATTGCTGTGTTGTCAAGGTTTGGCATGTCTACAGCTAAATCCATAGATACTCATAGTGCATCGAATGCACATTTGTCTGTTGCGTTTGCACCTAAGTCACTTGAAGAGAAGGCATACATGTCTCGGGTTTCTTATGCTAATCCAGTGGGAAGTTTGATGTATGTTATGGTCTACACTAGACTTGATCTAGCATAGTCTATTAGTGTGGTAAGCCGCTTTATGGGTGATCCAGGAAAAGAACATTGGCAAGCTGTGAAGAGGATCTTTAGGTACCTTAAGGGTACTTCTGATGTTGGTCTCATTTATGGAGGTGATGCAGAGTGTTTAATATCTGGGTATTCTGACTCAGATTATGCTGGAGATGTGGATAGTATAAGATCTATGACTAGTTATGTATTCTCTCTTTAAGGTTCAATTGTCAGTTGGAAGGCTACTTTGCAGCCTACAATAACGTTGTCTACTACAGAAGCTGAGTATATGGCACTGACATCAGCAGCTAAAGAGGGAATATGGTTGAAATGGTTGATTAAATATCTGGGTCTACATCGTGATCAAGCTATCATGTACTGTGACAGTCTCAGTGCAATCTGTCTTGCTAAGGATCAAGTCCATCATGAGAGAACTAAACACATTGATGTGAGGTTTCATTTATAAGGAATGAGAAGAGGATTAAGGTGAACAAAGTGGGTACTGCTGATAGCCCAGCTGATATGTTTACCAAGCCAGTTTTGCAGAGCAAGTTCGAACACTGTTTGGACTTTCTAAATATCCAAAGCATCTGATTGCCCTTAAGGGGCAATATCTGAGGGGGAAGGGCAAAGAGTATTCTGGTACATCTACCTAACATTCAGTTAAATATTATCAAGATTTTATTTTTTTCGTTGTCAAAAAAAAAAACTTATGAAACAGTCATGTGAATGTAGATACATTGTGCTCATATATTTTCTATCTCCAGAAAAACTTTGCTGCAAGATTAGAGGCATTAAAATGACGTTAATGAAAAATGTGATCATGAATATGAATATAAATGTAATTTATATTTGTGACCTAGGTCAAGTGTTATCATTGATAAAGATTGTCTTAGGATATCCCCTCTCTTGCACCGCTGTCAGGTGACGTGGTCTTCATCATGAAATTATATGATCAATGTCCACAATATCCGGGGTTGTTTTGAGGGTTCGTCCCCTCATTCCCAACACTTCTTCTCAGCGGGGAACTCTCCATGATGATATGCCATGGGAATTAATAGTCCCAATGCGGCTCCTTTGCCGGATAAAACCAAGTTAAAGGCCCACAGCTTGTCCTCTATTCAAGGATTGTCTTTTGCAATCTGTTTTTGTTTCTGCAAATGAAGTGTTGGATTAAGCGGAATGCTTTGTTCAAACAGATAAGAAGCAACGTCTTTCTTCAAGTTCGTCTTTTGCTAACAAAGTATCTATGGCCCAGTTTAAATTTAAGGTAGTTCAGACGCATTCGAGGGATCATGTCCGTCCCAGAACAAAACATTCCATTGGTTGTGGTCAAGTGGCTCAGATCATTGTTAATTTAAAGAAAAGATCTATGGTTTCTATCACTCGTTTATCATTGTTTTGCGGGTACACCAAGACTACTACTGTGGTAAGAAAGACTAAAAGGCGTTCGGATGACCTTTTTCAGTTCAATAACTACTACCCACCACTGAAGAAATGTCGTCTTGTTGTATCTAATTCGTCTATCTCGCAGTTTAGTTCTCTTATTAATTGGAGATCGAGTAGTTTCAAGGTTTTCTTTGACAACCCATTTGAAAATGGATAATATGTAACTAAATGTTAGGTAGACTTTCTTTTATTTATATCCGTACATCGTTGTCAAAAAAAAATGCTAGCTAAACATTAGCAAAGACGTTAGAAATAAAAATAAAAGGGGCATTTACAACGAATTAGTAGTTGAAGTTCCATGATTCCACTTCCCCCCATTGTTTTCCTTTCACATGGAAATTGCTAATATAAAAAGGAGGAAGAAAACCTCAGATTTAAAAAAAAAAAAGCCAATGCTGAGTGATATAATAAGGAAAGAATCAATAATTTTTAATAATAATCCAAAATTTGTTCTACATCTGAGTTATGATCTATGATTGTAGAAAATTGATCGAATTGAGAGATGTACTAATTATGATTTGACTATATATACAAAATACAAAAGAAAATGTTCATAAAAAGTTACTTGGGTGAAAATTACGTAAAGTAAGTAAATTGGGAAAAAAAAAAGTTACGTTTGGTAGATTTGCTTTTGATATCAATATAATGAATCTACTTCCTCGAATAACTTGCTAGTAATGGCTTTGTTCATTTCCTTAGGGCTAATTTCCTTAGGGCTCATATTTCTCTTTGGCAAATTGATTGCGTCTAGATTCAAATCCTATAACATTACAACAAAACTTCCTCCAGGAGAAACAGGATGGCCAATAATCGGCGAAAGCATGGCTTTTGCATCCAACCCCGGAAAATTTATACGTGATAGAATGATCAAACACTCCCCTGAAATATTCAAGACATCTATAGCCGGAGAACCAATGGCCGTTCTATGTGGCCCTTCCGGTAACAAGTTCCTTTTCTCCAATGACGACAAATTGATCAAACCTTGGTGGCCGAAATCTATATCCAAAGCCTTGCTCTTCGAGTCATGTTACACTTCACCATTGACAGAAGATAATTCATTTCTTAAGCTAGATTCTATCATCCAATATGTCCCTATCATGGATTCCACTACCAAAGACCATTTGAATACCAATTGGAGTCCTTATAATCAAGTCAAAGTACATTCCCTAGCAAAAGAGTTCACGTTTGAGTTATCGTGTAGGCTATTCATCAACAATTCTAACGACCAATTGAACACATTAGCTAAACCATTCTTCGATGTGGCTAAAGGGATTGTTTCGGCACCTGTGAATTTTCCTGGGACGCCTTTTAATGGTGCTGTGAAGGGAGGCGCGGTTATCAAGAAAAACATTGTTGAGATCATTAGGCAAAGAAAGATGGAGATAGCGACAAGAGGAGATGGCTCGAAAAGTCAAGATGTTTTGAGTAGGTTGCTTTTGGCTTCTGATAAGAATGGTAAATTCTACTGTGAAGAGGAGATAGCTAACAAGATCATTGGTTACTTGCTTGCTAGTTTTTATACAACCAGTGCGGCAATTACCTTTGTTTTGAGCCACCTTGCGGATCATCCTCATGTATATGACCAAGTTTTAAAAGGTACTTCTTGAATACTTCTTCCTCCGGTTCAACAGATTTTTTACGTTTTATTACGTGTAAAGAATATGTTGAGTCGGATGAAGTACTTCATTTAATTGCATTATTGCTCAATTTATCGTACGAGTTTTATTTATCATCAGAGCAAATAGAGATTGCAAAGACGAAAGCAGGGGAGTTGTTGAATTGGACAGATATACAGAGAATGAAGTACACTTGGGATGTGGTTTGTGAATCAATGAGACTAGTTCCACCTGCCCATGGAGGTTTTAAGGAGGTTCTTTCTGACTTCAGTTTCGCAGGCTTCCACGTTCCAAAAGGCTGGAAGGTATCGCCAAACTCGTCTTCAATGTTCCTTACCCTTTCGAGTCTAAATACTGAATTTTTCTTTTATGGGACATTAGAATCTATTTGCTCCTTTGCACTTATAAACTAAGAAATAGCTCATGAAACAGTTCTAACTGAAAAAAACTTTGCTGCAAGATCAGAGGTAGTCAAATGACATTAATGAAAAGCGTAATACCTGAAGTCTTAAAGTCTTCGCAAATTTTCTAATTCATGTGTATATGATATTGATCAGGCGTTTTGGACAATATATTCAACAAACAAAAACCCGAAATATTTCCCTAATCCTGATAAGTTTGACCCATCAAGATTTGAAGGAAAAGGACCCCCACCCTTCACATATGTACCGTTTGGAGGAGGTCCTAGGATGTGCGCCGGTAAAGAGTATGCTCGGATCGAGATACTGGTGTTTGTGCACAATGTAGTGACAAGGTTCAAGCTCAAGAAGGTCAATCCAAATGAGAAGGTTATACATAACCCTGAGCCAGTTCCGGTACAAGGTTTACCTATTTACCTTCAACCTCACAGTGGTTAAAAAGGTCAAAGATTAGTGTCATCTCATGTGTGTTAATAAGAAGTGAATGGTGTTAACAGACATTATCACATCCCATTTATATACTCCTTTTCTTTTTCCTACATTTTTTGAAAATAATAATTATAAAAAATGTTAAATTGGGTTAAAATTGAAAATATTATCGTCTTGGGGTCCACATAGGATCACGATTTGACGAGACCTTGGGGTTTATAGTCGCCAGTTACTCGGTTAGCATTACGACTGTGTTAAAGACACCATTTCCTATGTACTGTATCTATCTGTTAATGTTATTTAGTTCATCTCCATCATTGAAAGAAGGTTGGTGTACTGGTAAAGCACAATCAATTTCAGCGCTTACGTCTAGGGTTCGACACGATGACACCCATTGATGGGGTAATTTTGTCCCGGCAAACTGGGCTGAATTTTTACAATAATCAGTGTTACAGGGCCTGCAAATTCAATGTTCAATGCTCATATCACTGACCTTCGCTATGAAGGTTCATAACTCAACCCCCGCAACAATTACATCATCTAGTAAGTTGTAACTATCAAGACCACACGAATACATTTATTGACGTTAAACTACCATTATACGTGAACCCTAGTTTGACAAATACTTTTTAAAACCGACCCTATTTGATATCTTCTGATTTTTCAAAGCATTATTTTGGGGAAAATTGATCTTTTTTCTTGTATACTTTTGACCATTAATCTTCTGACCCTATTTGATATTTCTAATATATGACCAACGCTTTTTTTAAAATGTTCGAAGCACCATGTTCAGGGAAACTTACAAGGCATACCTTTCACAAAGAATATAATATGAACACCATTTGTTGAAAAATAATAATCACAGTATATAAAATATAGACAAATGAATGGCACAAAAGAAGCATCAACAGTCACAGTAATAAATTGTTACTGTCTACTATATAGAATACTATATAGCGGAAACTTAATTGAATTCCACTGCTGAGATTTACTGTTTCTAGAGATTACTAACCAGGACCTGTATCGTAACGCCAAAACAAAATACTCAACAAAGTTACAGTAGTTGGTAAACCATCAAACAGTATGGCATACAATGCCGACACTGATTCCATGTCAATGGCTTGAAGCTCAACGCATCAACACAACTTGGAACCATTTATGTTGATTATTAATAAAAGGAAATGGGTACCAGAAGAGGAAATGACACCCTATTAACATTAGGTGAGTTACTAGCATTTCAGACAACCAGGCTGCATTACTAACATCGCAGACAACCAGGCTGCATAGCAACTGTGGACTTTAAAATCGCGGAATAGAAACAAGGCTGGTAACATTGGCAACTAATTCTTCACTAGATTATCAAATTCTAAGCACATAATGTCATTTTAGCACGCACATAGCAAACCAGTTCTCCAACCTATTCATCAACAAGATGTAGGATGTTCAAATAGTAAGACAATTATAGAAGAATTTTGACAGGGTTGATTGAAATTAGACCAAACAAACTTAAAAGGAAGGTGAGCAGGGTAACTACTACCCCTGTGAATAGGAGTGTACACTCTTCTCCTCCTGATTTCCTGTACCTCATCCATCATCACCATCCACCTTAAAATTCCTTCCCAATTATCCCGAATTTGATCAAACTAATTACTAATACTACTACAAACTTCTTATTATCAGTTCTGCAAGAGTATACAACATCCACGACAATTTGCACACCATCAAGGCTTAATTCTACATAAAAGCCCCGCATAAAAAATGCAACCATTACAAGCTATATATAACCCAATTACCCCAAAATTCGATCAAACTAATTACAGTGACATTAACTAAAAACTTATTATTATCATTCCTGCGGTAGTATACAGCACCTTAATCCGCACACCATCAAGGCTAAATTCTACATAAAAGCCGCGCATCAAAAATGCAACCATTACAAGCTACTCGTATATATAACCCAAAAGACGAGCAACAGCACTATAACCACATCAAAACTAACCAATACCCGCAATTCACCTCAAACATCAGAAATTGTCTACTACTTTCGGAGTTGACCAACCCGAAAATTAACCAACCCATCATTCATCTCATCAACCCAACACCTTAACCACATCAAAACATCAAAATTAATAATAATCAACCACATTAAATACAGCATATATAGCATAAACAGTATAAAATGCAAAATAAAAAGAAACAGATAATCCAAAGGTTGGTAACATAACATAAGATTACGAAACATCAAGTCAACCTCGAAAACAAAATTCAGAAAGGCATACAAATCATCCATAATCTGATTCGAAAACAACAAAAACAAAAACAAAGTAATAAACCTGATTAGATACTAATTATCAAACTCAAACAATTAATTATCATCAGGAATCTCAACATCACCATTTTGAATGTCCTCCTGCAAAACCTTAGGATCTTTTCCATCAACAGTACAACCAACAGAAACACAAGTACCCAAAATCTCCTTAACAGTACCCTTCAACTCCTTAGCCATAGATCTTCCTCTCATAACCTTAGCAATCTCAATAACATCATCAAGAGAGATATTACCAGTATGTTTAATATTCTTAGTCTTCTTCCGGTCACGTTCAGGTTCCTTAAGAGCCTTGATGACAAGAGCAGCAGCAGATGGGACAACAGTGACCTTTGCTTGCCGGTTTTGGACGGTAAGCTTGACGGTAACACGAAGACCCTTCCAGTCTTTAGCGGTTTCCTTGGCGATGTCTTCTCCGATCTTTTTGGGTGAGAGACCGAGTGGTCCGATTTTGGGTGCGAGTGATGAGGCTGCTCCGACTTCGCCTCCGGTTACTCGGACGAATACGTCGACTACTTGAGATGGGTCGAACTTTGGCGGCATTTTGGATTAGGGTTTTGTGTAAATGAAGGGAGAGAGGGGGTTTGTTTGAGTGCGGCGAAGGAGAGTGAAGGGGGTTGAGGGTGTGATGTGGGTTTATAAGGTTAGGGTTTTGTAGAAATGGCGTATGAGTATGCTATGTTACATGAGATTATGTGGGTTGGGCTTTTGGTATTTAAGGAGTATGATTCTACACTTTAATGTGGTTAATAATACTTCTTTGTCGTTGGGCTTTTACTCTTTGTATGAGCCGTTTTAACTCAAGACGATTCTCATACCAAAGATAGAACTTAGACGTAGTTGTGATTTCTGAGTGGTTTTAAGTTAATTTTGTTTTAAGCAACACTATAATACTATGTGTTTTCTTTGTTCTCACCACCTTTTGTCCACTCTTGATTTTTATGAGATGTCATTACTTCCAATTATCACTTTCTTTTTCTTATCAATTCTCACACATTAAAGGGGTTAATACTCTTTTATCATTGGGCTTTTCTATTTACATCAATTCTTGTTTACGACGGTTTTAACTTAAGATGATTTTCACACTCGATTGTCGTAAAGATAGAACTAAGAGGTAGTTGTGATTTGTACTTAGAGTTATTTTTTAGGGTTTAACCACTATTATGTATATGTAGTGTTGGTGTCGGTGTTATCGTTAAGTAGCATACGAAGGCAAGCTAATGAAAAGGTTCATTCTAAGTTTGTAATTCGTTTGAAAGAGTTAAGAAACTAATTCTTGTATTACTTGGTAATTGGATGAGAATTTTACCAACGACTTTGAAGATTGACAGGAGGATAGACATATTGTAGATTCTTTCCAACATGTTCTGGCTATATTGGCATTTCATGAATACATGAACAATTGTCTCATGATCCCTACCACAAATGCAACACAGCTCATCCCTACATACCCCATGCTTAAATAACCTTGCTTTATATTTAAGGCTTCCTTAAAAACAAGTCATCCCAAGAAACTATAATTTGGAATACACCCAAAATTCTAGATTTGTTAAGCTCAACCTTCTAGTGTTTCTGCCTCAACCATTCATACCCTTCCTTCACCTTCCACAAAGTTTTCCAATTCCTTCAATTTCCATAGCTTTTTTTCAAGAACTCCTTTGGTAAGAGGAAAATGTTGGTCCACTAACTATAAAGAGAGTTTAAAACAGATTTGATCAAAGTAAGTCTGCCAGCTTAGAAGATCATTTAAGCACCAAGGATCGAATTCTAGTCACAATAGTATCAATCAAGATATTACAATCTTTTCTGGGCAACCTCCCAGCATTAATTAGAACCAAAAAGATATTTAAGAACATTAGTACACCCAAGTATCTAATATGGATCTTGTTTTCCTCACAACCAGAAATACTAAGGATGTACTCCATGTCCTGCTTACTAGCTCGATAGAAGTAAATGTTAGATATGAGCTTATTCATTTGAAGGTCAGATGCACGAGAAAAAAAGGCAAAGGGCCAGAAAATGATCATGATAAAAGTGATATCTCCCTTACAGAAAATCAAGAGATCATCAGCAAACATAAGATGACTTAGTCTGAGTCTTTCACACATGGAGTGATATCTAATTCCAAAAAATAATAGAATTCTAGATAAGTGCTCCATAGTTATTGTAAACAATAAAGGTGAGAAAGCATCTCTTTACCTTAACCACCTTTTCCCTTAAAGAATCCAAAAGACACTCCATTTAAAAAGAAGAGAAGGTAACAGCTTGTTGTGCGGCCTTTCCTCGGGTTCGTAGAGTCGGGGCCATAATCAACATCTGGAAATAAGGAGGAAAATTCAAAGTACTAAGCATTCGATTAATAAAACCTAGTGAACCGAATCATAAGTTTTTTTTAAATCCAATTTGATCAAGCATCTGGGGCATGTTCTAGTTCATTGTTATTGCTTATCGTTCATTTCGCTTATAGGTTTGTGAGATTTACTCATACTTTATGTTTGGTTCAAATATGGGTGGAATGAGATTGAAACTTGAGCAAAGTAAAAATTCTTTAAAATACAATAACTTTTTTTTTGGCAACGGTAAAAGATAAGGCCACTACATGTGCATAGAATGCTTAGTTAGGCAATGTGCCACCTTGTTAATTGCGCGGGGAATGAAACTAAACTTTAGACAATGAAATAAAACGTTGATACGACGAATGTCTTCAAGGATTCCATGAATATCGTGGTGGTCCTCATCGCATCCAAATATCTGTAAAAGCAATTGAAGACAGTCCGTCTGGACTTGCGCATGGTGGTGCCGATTAGTCAAAGCCCAGATAAGAACCTCTTTGACTCTTATAGCTTCAGCCTAAAACGCGCTAGTCGACCATAGCTTCTTATAATCCTTGGAGAAAATGCACCCATTATATCCATACGAAACCCATCCAATTGAAGATGATAGGGAAGTAATCCAACAAGCGTCAACCTTTATAGTGATGCTATCGCATCTTGAGAAAGACACCACCAAAGATAAAGGGAAAGAGTCTCTTAGTTGATTTATGAGATTATCATCTGGATCAACATAACCCTTTGAAGCAACTCGGCAAGAGTTTTGAGCTTCAATAACGGCTCGGACATCCTTATTCAGGGCAGCCATTGCCGCTAGGGGAGAAGGAGAGATAGATGGAAAGGTGGTGTTATTTCTAACATACTGGAGGCTTATCAAAGTAGCGATAAAACTAATGAATGAGATCCTCCGGATTAGATTTCTTAATCAGAAAACATAGCCAATTTATGACCCAGTGGCCCATGGGAAGATGATGATCGATTTCCGTGCGAATTCCCATGGATGAACACTTCCAAATTTTCTGTGCGAAATGGCAGTCTCTAAAAAGATGCTCAATGCTTTCGATATTGCTCTCATGATGGCATAATTTGCATAAATAATCAGTACCGATATTTCTTCTTTGAAATTCGTAGCCTATTGGTAGAGTATTTGTGATAATCTTCCATAAAATATTTTCCAATTATAAGGTACAAGAAGTCTCCATAAATACTTCTTACAAAAGACATTTTCCTTCTCGCCAACTCTATCTTTTTCAGTACTAACATGTTCTTGTAAGGCTTCGAGAGCTATTCCATATCCGGATTTGACGAAATAACAACCAAAACTTGTGAAGGGCCAATAGATGTAGTCCGAGTCAGAGCTGTTGCAAATATGAAGAGATAGGATTTTCCTTGTGCTATCTTCATTGAAAAGATTTTGAATCAGTCGCTCATCCCATGATCCTGAAGGGATGATAAGATCCTTTACGTTGATGTTAGTTAAAGGAAAACCAGGTGGGTGGATAGCTTGGTTGTTTTGTATTGGATAGTCAGCATGAACCCATTTTGTGGTCCATATCGAAATATTGGAATTTCTCCCGATTTTCCATCCTGCATTTTTTAGGATCAGATCCAGACCAGAGCACATTCCTTTGCAAGCCCATGATAAATTTGTGTTTTTTTTTTTTTTTTTATAGAATTAATATCATAGTGAGTGTCATTCCGTAGGACCTTATCTCTGAAAATAGAAGAAAAAAGGGAGGAGTTTTGCTTGTCTAATAGTTTCCAGGCTTGTTTAGCGAGGAGAGCATTGTTAAGACACGAAATATTCCTAATACCAAGTCCTCCCCTAGATTTAGGAATACTTAGGAAATTTGAGCTACACCAGTGAATTGTTCTTGAATTTCGTGACCCTGCCCACCAAAAATGTGATAGAAGAGAGTTGATTCTCTTTACCACACTTACCGGTACTTTGAGTACAATAACTTAAACAATAATTTTTAATATTATAAAGTCATATCAATAAACATTTAATCAAATAAATATATAAGAGATTTTATTCACAATATTGCATAATTTTTTTTAGTCTAATTTAATATCATAGGTATCAATCTCATAAGAGTCAATGAGTCATAACCTTTCCCCTCCTGAGAAACCCATACTTTACTTGTGGGTTTGAGATAAGGGTACAATATGCTACAATTTTTTTTTATTTAGTCTAATTTGATATCATGATCACTCCCGTTTGAGGTATGGGTATAAAGCTCTTACTTGTGTGAAACAAATACTTAGTATGAGTTTGTCTCATTCCAAACTCATATCTCATACAGTTATACCTACATTAAGTGAACCAGACGATCCCTTAGCCTTTTGTGTTGATTTAGGAATCCTTATTTAGCTATTGTAAATAGAATAGGTTGTATTACATATTTTTCCGGGGAAGTGGTAAATTACCCCCTTAACTGTACATGATAGTGAAATTAACCCCCTTATATTTGTTTTGCTGTAATTCACCCCCTTAACTTTGCATTTAAGTGAAATCAAAACCCAATTTTTTATTTAGGTTAAAATCTCGGCGGAAAATCAATATACCGCCAATATCTCATCAATAATTCACCGTCAATACAAATTTCTCGCTGGAGAAATAATTCAACTTCGGTACATTCCATGAACTAGAAGACCATAAATCACGCTAAACACATTCTATATTTGTACGTAATACTATTTGCACTGTACAAAATTACCTTGTTGCTATGACGATCTTCCACCCTACTTTTCTAAAGTAAGTTAAGTTTCACTATGAAATTCCATATCTACATTATTATTGGAGAGTTCTTATGCATTTAAATTCATACACTTTTATACATAGTACGGAGAATATAATTAGGATTTTTTTGCAGCCTACAAACCAAATCAACACAGTAGATTAATTTCCTTTTGACTTGGCCATGATATATTAAACAAACGATTAATAAATAAGACGCATGTTTATGGACGAAAAGTACCTAATTTTGTGTTAAGTATCTCAATCATAAATAAACATTAGTGGTGTTTTATAGCAATTTACCAACTCAACAGTAAGAAATTACAATATACAAACATTCCGGCGCGATTTTCACTATAAAAAGAATAGGGTTTAATTTCACTTAAAAGCAAAGTTAAGGGGTAGATTACTACAAAACAAACTTAAGGGGGGTTGATTTCACTATCAAGCAAAGTTAAGGGGATCATCTATACCACTTTCCCGGAGGTTGCGAAAGTGGCAATTTAACCCCTTAACTTTGTTCAACGGTGAAATTAAGCCCCTTATGTTTGATTTGTAGCAATTAAGCCCCATAACTTTAGTTAAAAGTGAGATTAAACCCCATTGTTTAATGGTTGATGAAAATATGACCAAAATTCATTTTATAATCCAATTAATCATATACAAACTTCATTTTTCATAACCTTATAAATTTTATACAATATATAATTGTAATAAAAAGTATTTTGATAATTTTACAATTTTCAGACAATTTATTATATATGTAGAAATAGTTTATGTAATTTTATCATATTTTTATTTTGCTTATTATAAAAAAATATTTAAATTTATTCTTTTAGATGAATAACTAGTTTCAAATTATTAAAGTTGAAATTAGTAATTTTTATGTGTTATTAATTGCATAATTATCAATATATATATATATATATATATAAAAGAGGCTTTTTTCGAGGCACGTGATAGTCTCTAACTTTGTAGGAACTCTTTAAATATTTTTTTATTAACTATTTTTGTTATAGAAAAAAATAAAAATAAAATAAAGTTGGAACTCTTTAAATAATTTTTATTAATTATTTATATTATGGAAAAAAATAAAAATAAAATAAAGTTGGAACTCTTTAAATAATTTTTTATTAACTACTTATGTTATGGAAAAAATCAATATATTTATATATATAAAAGAAGCTTTTTTCGAGCAATTCTATTAGTCCACGTCAGCTTTTCAACTTTTCGAAAACACTTCAACATTCCAAATTATACAAACTACCCATATAAATATATTCATGTATTTCCATTGTACGCAAAATTAGCATATAAAAACTTGGATATATCCTACAACCTATAAAATACGGAATGTGATATACAACTATTCCATATTTCCATGTTCTCACAAAAATTGTGATGCACTACAACACCTAATAATATAATTAAATCTGAAGATTATAAAATTCTACCATGAAAGTTAGATTGGATAAAATTAATGTACATAAACCTAAACAAACACTACTACGTTAATATGTTTATATATAAATATATATATATATATACATGTATTTTCATTCAAAAATTAATAATCACCACTTCACGTTATATTGTTTTTATTTATGTTTCTTACTTTTGTTGTGTTTATTTATTTGAATATTGCGGTTTATATTGTGTTTAAATCTTATTGTAGCATTAGTTTACAAATACGTTGTTTTTGCTTTGACTCAAATTATTCACTAATGATTTTCTGACAAGTATTATCTATTTTATGTGTAGGTTAACATATATTATTACTCTGTATGATTCTGATGAAGATACAATGATCAATAAATTATTCGGGTAAGGTCGCTTTTGAATTTTAACATAGAGTAGCATAAATGTTTCATTTTCGGATTTATTGTGTACAAATGTATGTAGATAAATTTATTTTCTATGAAATTTCAATATATCTCAACTAACTTGGATTTAAGTTTGCATTAGTTTCTTGATTTTTTTTCAGTAGTTAATTGAATATCACCTTTTTTGTAACTACTTCAATTCAGAGATTTTTTTTAGTATCATTAAGAGTCTATCATATGAAAATCTGTACAATATTACATTGACGACATGGTCGACATCATCCAGATTAACGAAATTGTTTTTTTTGTTTGTTTTGGCAATAGTCCTTACCCAAAAAAAGAATTTGCACTTTTTACGACTAATAACTACTCCGTATTACTCTATATCAACATATAGTTCCTACTCCTCGCTTATAAGGCTATAACAACATTATTTCTAATTAAGCCTGATGTTATAGAGAGTCAAGCTTCATGAAACACTCCCGAACAATATTAGAATCAAACTTCTATGAACTACTAATATATTTTTATTTTCAAAATTTAATTTGAATATGAGATAAAATATAAAATATATTGTTAAAAAGAAATGATGTTGTACGGTTTATTAAAAGTAAAGATTAGAGATATGGAGATTTTCGCACATAGGACTTTTATCTTCCTTTGGGGCTATTCGTCTTAACTATTACGTATAATAGACTATTAGTAGTAGTACACTCTTATATGATAAGCATACAAAAGTCCAAATTTACTCCATATACATAGATAGATAGGGTTCTTCATGCTTATATATTAACCTGTTTTATTTATTATTCTATGTTCTGCAGTTAACACATACTCCACTATACATAAGAACATTAAAGGATTATGAACTTCTTTTACGATAAGACCGTATAATCAATTATTCAAAGGAAAAATGTTATTAATACTCTCCATTTGATCAGGTTTAACATAATGGCTGCGATGAGAAGTTGGACCAATGAAACCTAAGTATTATTCCCTCCTTTCTTCAATATTTTTTTACCAAGATACTATGTAATATTTCTAATATTACAAATATTATTTACGTAAAAAAAATTTGATTATCAATCTGACAAAAAAAAATATAATGCAAACATTTCGAAACTTACATATTTGGATTCTTAAGGGAAAATGCTTTCATTAGAGTATAAATTTTGTATTTTTTACTACCATATTATTTATAATATCATATAACTATACCATAAGTACATGAAAATCAAATAAATAACATTTAAAATATTTTTTATTATTCTAATATTAGTATAATAGTTTAGTAGTAGTAAAGAAATAATTATTTTATAGAAAAATATGATGCACTACTACTTAGTATGTTGTTTGTCCCACATTGTAAAAATTACGTAGGTGTGGTGAATATACTGCATATAAAAAGTAGAATTGTCTCAGGCTAATCCTATAATTATAAATAGGAGTCGTCATTGGAACTTATGTATACACCCACAATCTTTTGAGTCTCTTAAGTATTGGCTTAGAGATCTCTTACAAATTTGTATTATTATCTATACAATAGTGAAATTTACATCCTAAAAAATTAAAATAGGAAAGTTTTATAAATAATACTTTGGATATAACAAATAAAGTGGTAATATTTTAATTATTATAAAAATAAAAATAATAAAAATATATATTTTATTGAAAAAGATGGTGCACTACTTAATATATTATTTGTCTCACTTTGAAAAATAATGTAGATGTAGACGTGGTAAATATATTAAGTATAAATAGTAGAATTGTCCCACATTGAAAAACAATGTTGATATATTGACTGGTGAATATATATTACGCATAAATTGTAAAATTGTCCCACATTGAAAAATTATCATAAGGTGGGGTGATCATGAATATGATCAACGCACGAGATTTTAAACTATTTATTTTTATATTGTTAATAAATGACTTTAAATTTTTATAAATGACTTTTAGTAATAGTTAAGAAATAAATATTATATAGAAAAAGATGGTGTTCTACTTAGTTTGTTATTAATCCACATTGAATAATAATGTAAATGTGGTGAATAAATTACCTATAAATAGTAAATTGTCCCACATCAGAAAATTACTATAACATAGGGGGATCCTATGATTATAAATAGGAGTCATAATTGAACTTAGGTATAAACCAACAATTTTTTAAGTCTCTAAAGTATATATTGTGTTGGAGAGTTCTTGAAAATTTGTATTATAATCGTCACAATAGTGAAATTTACATCATTAAAAATTAATTTAGAAAAGTATCATAAATAATAATTTTGACGATAAATTACTTAATGTGTTATTAGTCCGACATTGAAAAATAATTTAATTGTGGTATATATATATATATATATATATATATCATATATCTATATATATATATATATATATATATATATATATATATATATATAATATACTAAGTGTAAATTGTAAAATTATCTTATATCGGAAAATATCATGAGGTTGAGTGATCAAAAATATGATTATAAATATGAGTCATTTAGTCTCTTAAGTATTGTCATAACAAACTCTTAAAAGTTTGTATTATTATCTCCATAATAGTGAAATTTATATCATCAAACTTAATTTAGGAAATTTAGGAAAGCATTATATAAGTAATAATTTTGATGATGCACTACTTAGGCCCTGTTCTTTTGGACTTAAATTCAGCTCTTATAAGTTCAGTTCAGTTCAGTTCAGCTCCAATAAGTTCAGTTCAGTTCAGTTCAGCTCTATTAAGTTCAGTTCAGTTCAGTTCAGTTCAGTTCAGTTCAGTTCAGATCAGTTCAGTTCAGTTCAGTTCAGTTCAGCTCAACTTACTTTATTTCAACATTATTATTATTATTACTATTATCATTGTTATTATTATATTAATTAATTTTTTATTATTATATTAATATATTTTTTAAAATTTATTATATTACTATTATTTATTATTATAATTTTTATTTTTATTTTTATATTTATATTTATATTTATATTTAATTTATTTATTTATTATTATATTATTACAATTAATTAATGGAAATATTAGTATTACTAACATTTATTATTATTATTATTATTATTATTTTGTTATATTATATTTAATATTTTATTAATATATTCACAATATTATTATTATTATTATTTATATTTACTATTATTAGTATTTATATCATTTATATTATTATATTATACTTGATCTTATTAATTCTTTAGATACTTTTGTTAATATATTTATTACTATATTATATTATTACTAATAATGTTATCATTTATATTAATATTTTATAATACTATTATTATATTATATAAATATAGTATTATACTAATGTTTAATATATTATTATTATTATTATTATTTATAATATTATATTATTAAATTATACTTATCATATTTATTTTAATTACTATTTTTAATTTATTTATTACTATATTATATTATTATTAATAATTAGATAAGTAATATTACTATTTTACTATTATTATTATTATATTATTATTATTATTATTATTATTATTATATTACTATTTTATTTTTATATATCTTATTATATTATTATTTTATTATGTTAGTATAATATTATTATTACTAATGATTAATATTATTATAATATTTATTATTTATTATTATTGTCATAATCTTTTTATTAGTTAACTTAAGTTAAGTTAAGTTCAGATCAGATCAGTTCAGTTCAGTTCAGTTTAGTTCAGTTCAGTTCAGTTCAGTTCAGTTCAGTTCAGGTCCATTAAGTTCAGTTCAGTTCAGTTCAGATCCAATAAGTTCAGTTCAGTTCAGTTCAGATGATTTCATTCCAAAAGAACAGAGCCTTAGTATAAGGGTTCTAAATCTATTATTTAAGGGAAGTTGGGCATGATATTTAAGAAGAAATATTTGGCTCGGTATGTTATGTATAATAAATTAGAGAAGACTGAAGATCATAAGATGGGGCGTTGATCCAAGAAGAAGCGTTGGCGCCCAAGACACTACTAAATAAACACGGAATAGTGACGGAACTTTTGTCCGTTAAACATTTCGCAATTTTGACGGAATTTTAACGGAAAAAAAAATTGTGACGGAAATTACGTCACAAAGTCATGGCGCCAACACTTGTGACGGAATTTCCGTCAAACAAATATGGCGCATTGACAAAGTCAATGGCGCCAAAGAATTGTGAAGGAATTTCCGTCACAAAAGTTGACTACTTTGACTGTTTGCGACGGAATTTCCGTCACAAAAGTAAACTGACTGTGATAACTTTGGGTTTGTAGAGTTTTTAACATGTGACGGAAATTCCGTCACAAAAAGTCATATTAGTCAACGTTTGTGACGGAAATTCCGTCACACAATTTGATTAATTTGACTTTTTGTGACGGAATTTCCGTCACAAAAGTTGACTGAATGGGATGACTGGAGTCATGTATGAGTTTAACATGTGACGGAAACTCCGTCACAAAACGTCAAAGCAGTCAACCTTTGTGACGGAATTTCCGTCACAAAAAGTCAAGATGGTCAAAATTTGTGACGGAATTTCCGTCACAAAAAGTCAAGATGGTCAGTGTTTGACTTTTTGTGACGGAATTTCCGTCACAAAAAACTTGACATAATCCCAAATCGCGCGACCACTTTACCATTTCAACAACATTTCCTAAAATCTACCCAAACCCTAAAACCCCAAATTGAACCCGACAACACCCACACCACCACCGGCAACCGACGACCGGCGACCTCCCCCTCCGGCGACCTCCCCTCTCCCTCCAGTTCTTGCGTCCTCTTTTTTCTTCTTCTTTCTCTTTCTCCCTCCTTTTGCCGCCACCTTCCCCTCTCCCTCCTCCTGCCGCCACCTTCCCTCTCCCTTCGGCCTCCCTCCCCTGCCCTCCTCCGGCGTCCCTCCCCCTTCCTCTGGCCTTCTTCTTCTTCTCTTCTCCTCTTCTTTTTTTTTTTTGTTTTTCTTCTCCTCCGGCCCCCTCCTCCGACTTCCTCCTCCTCCGGCGTCCTCTGTCCCTAACCTCCGGCCTCCCTCCGGCGTCGTCGCCACCGTGCCTGCCACCTGATAGGTACATCTATATGTTCAGTTCCATTAAGTTCAGTTCAGTTCACTTCAGACTAACTCAGTCCAAAAGAACAGAGCCTAAGTCCAGTTTAGAAAAGTTCAGCAAAATTCAGCTCAAAAGAACGGGGCCTTAGTCTACCTTAGGCGTAGATTAGATTAACTTAAGTTCGGTGAAGTCATCCATCAGTGAAGAGAATTAACCATATATCCCTTAGTTTGTAATTTAGTCTCTACCACAAAGACTCTTGTGAAAACTCTTTTGATATTGTGTAATCGGTGTATTCATAATATATGTATATCTTTGAAGATAGTAAGTTTGCGTAGAGTGCACATAAAAAGCTATAGATTCAGCTGCCAAACCCGGGGACTCAACATCCCAGTTTGCTACTGCAAATTTCCGAGTTCCTTAGAGAGAGTTGTCTCTAAGTCCTGCCAATTTCTTTTCATCGGATCCTGACGTTTTCCTAGAATTTTTCGTAGACCTCTCTTTTTTATTATATAAAAAAAAATTTCTAAAATTTTATTTTCTACTCTAGAGAAGCATGTTCTCCGGTATTTTCGTCTGTGTTTTGTGCTTTTTCCAAACTCGCCGCCTCATGTGTAAAAGTAAAGATTTTATTTAAGGAAGGGCCTCTCACTTTTTTGTGTTAAAGTTAGCTCATAATATAACAACACTATTTTGTTCTATAATTTCGATAACTATAACTACTAATGTATAGAATTCGTGTGACGATCAAAATAATGACGGACTATTATCATATTTCGATGTCAAATTCACCCATATATTTTTTTTACACGTATCAGTAGTAATCAAATGATAAGGGTGTTACCGTTGATAGGAATGTCTTTCACAACAATCAAAACGAAGTAGTAAATTCTCATTTAAGATGTCTGTCTTAAACTTAAAATACGTTTTCATATAAGATGGATAAGACAAAACCAAAATACTTAGAAAATACAAAATATTTGTCCTACATCACGATATGCTTACACAAGATAATATTTGACTATTTATTGTTAAGACCGAATACTCTGAGTAAGGATTATTTCCATTTCCTCAAATGAAATGGAGGTCCATTATCTATCAACGGTCTGGATCCAGAATAGTCTGGATCCAATTCTGGATACATCAGATGGTTGTAAATATACTTGAGTAGGAAAAGGTAAATTGATAGTCCGTATGAAATATATAATATAATCAATTAGTTTTGTTTGTGACGGGTCGGATTTCTCTCACAAAGTTGTATGTGGGAGGACAAGTTACCCTGTCACTTGCAAGCTTGTGAGAAAAATCCGACCTGTCATAAGATTGTGACGGATAGTAATCGTCACAAATAAGAATTTGTGTAATATAAAATGAGTCTATTGGAGAGAAAATAGAAAGAAAGAAATCGAAGAAGCGGACAGATCAATTTGGGAATACTTTCTAGTCGTAAAAAAGACTAGATTGAAACTAAATACGAGTGTCATGAGTGGTCATGAGTGTCATTCATGGTAGTGTCACTGTGTGCAAATGTGACTGCAACTGCATGTAAGCAGGCTTTACCAGTTGACCTCAATTTGAACAAAAATATCTCAAATTGTCAGAGTTATACCAGTAACATATGACCACTGCACATGCCAATAGTTATTTTAACTAATTACGAAGTACTACTGAGACTATGAGTAGCAGTTAGTGAAAATGCGGTAGAATCTTTGACAGACGGAATTGACATTCAGAGCATCACGATTCACGCAGCCATTTCTGTTAATCCTGACCTCACAATAAAAAGTTTCCTAGATACTTATATGGGTGCGTGGCTGTTGGATATTTTATCTTACCTACAAAACTATTAATGCTCCTCTAACTAAGCAAATAAACAACACAAAAGCCGGCAACTACTGAGTACTTCCTCCATTCTACCAAATTTTTTTTTTCACATTTGCCGAGACCTGTTTTACACGGTAAATATCGTTAACTACGTGTTTGCAAAAATTATAAAAGTTAGATATTAATAATGTACTCGTAAAGACGAATCAAACAAGATTACACATGAATATATTTTTTACTTATATATTGAGAGAAAATTGGAATTATATGATCGCTTGTCAATAGTGTACAAAAAAGAAAGTGGTAGAGTGAAGTTGAATGTAGGAAGTATAATTTTTAAATAAATGAGATAAAGCTAGGTCCTTATTGAAGTCGCTCTTCTCTTCAGATACACTTTCAAGTATTAGAAAAATATACCACACGGAAAATAGATAGTCGCTGAGGGCCACAAAGATTTGATCTAAACTCGCTCAGCCTCTAAGCGAGTATCTGCCTAAACTAAATGTGCAAATAAAAAAACGAAATTGCTTTTTCACATACGAATTTTACTCTTTCACATACATTTTTTTTATAAACTTTCCCTAGAATACCCTTTTCCCTAAACCTAATCAAATACTTTTTTCCCCAAAAATTAAATCTAATTGGTCGTTTCATAAACTTTAACAATAGATTATAATTCTGCAATTAGTAAAGTAATTTTATTGTTTAGAAATTACTCCATATATAATTAATATGTTTAAAATTATTAGGGTTTATCATTTAGTGAAATTGATCTTTATTCGTTTATCCATTGATGTTTACTTGTATCACTACAAAATTCCTTGTATACCTGTTGATTTATACCTTTTACAAAATTCTGGATTATCTTTAAGATTTACGAGTTGTCAAGACTAAGTAGGATGAATGTGCTAAGTAAACCAATGCTTCTGGAAATGATCCGCACCACACTACTGCTACTCAAGTGGAGTAAGTAGGCAAGTAGCAATAAATGACATGAAATGAATAGCATCCCACTAGACGTGTTATTTATTAAGGAAAATAGTACTTAGTTTATATTTCTTGTATCTTTGTAATATATCGTCATTATTCAGTTTCCAATATCGTTATATTCTGTAATATTGTATCTTCGTAGTTTAACCTAATAGCCTTGTATTATAAATACTTTGTCTCCCTTGTTAATATAATTAAGCTTAAAATCCATTCTTCTCTAGTCTTACATGGTATCAAGAGCAACGATCAAATTTTTTCAAAAAATTTCTCCATGGCCGGTCACAACTCCACCATATCGAACACTCACGAACCTCTCGTTCCCTTCATCGTCATTAACCTTTCTCAATGTCTCAAATTAACGGCACAAACCTACCGTTCTTGGTCTACCCAAATCGAAGATTTTCTCTTCGGTTTCGATCTCTTCAAATATGTTGACGGAACTCACTCTTGTCCACCGGCTATCATTACTAATGCCGAGAAAAAAAGAATCCCCGAATCCGGCCTATCATACTTGGCTTCGTCAAGATCGTTTCATCAAAGGTGCCTTGATTGGCACGATCGATCCTTCTATCACACCGTTACTTCTTCAAGCAAAGACGTCCCATGATGTCTGGACGACACTGGCTAGCACTTATGGAAATCCTTCCCGTGGTCATATACTTCAAGTGAAAGACCGTCTTAAGTCAATCACTAAGGGTGACAAGACCGTCACAGATTATATGCAAGCTATTCGAACTTGTACTGATGAGCTCGCTCATATGGGTAAAGCAATGGATGCGGAAGATATCATAGGACAGGTAATTGATGGTCTTAATTATGAGTCCTATAAGCCCGTAATCGACGCGGTACGTGCTCGTGACACTCTTATTTCTTTTGATGCCTTACATGAAAAACTACTTAATCATGACTTAACTTATAAACCGTCTCAAATGCATAACGACCTACCCACATCCGCTCACTATGCTCAATCCTCTTACCAACGAAAATACACCAAACCGAACAACAACTCCCCTGGCCTACTACCGCGACCCAACACCTCTGCCTACAACCAGCCACCTTACGGCCCCACCACCACCACCTCCCTTACCCCCTTCAAAGGTCAATGTCAGTGGTGCAAAAACACCGGCCACTATGTCGATGTTTGCAGGGAGTTTAAACGCTTGTTTCCCACGGTTCAAATTCTCCCTTTCCCTCGTCGCAACACCAATCAGCCTCAAGCTAACACCGTCACTGCCAACAACCCAACCGACCCTCGCTCTTACCTTCTTGACAGTGGTGTTAACCACCATATTACGAGTGATCTCAACAATCTTTCTCTCCATAATCCGTATGACGGGGTCGGCGATCTTATAATTGGAGACGGCTCAATACTCTCCATACAAAATATCAGTTCTTTTTCTTACTCTACTTCCTCAATTTCATTACAATTTAATGATGTCCTTCATGTCCCGAATATATCTCGAAATATCATCTCTATTCCAAAACTGTGTAACGATAATAATGTCGTTGCCATATTCTTACCGAACTCTTGTCTTGTTAAGGATCTCAAGACCGGAATCATTCTCCTCCACGGCAATAAACGAGACGGTCTGTTCGAATGGTGCCCATCTCCTCCTCCACAAGCTTGTCCGAGTATCTTCCTAGCCACATCAGTCTGGCATCATCGCTTAGGTCATCCCTCTTCCAAAGTCCTTCGCCTTATTAGCAATATTGGTCATCTTTCTGTTACAACGTCTTTTCCTTCGGATTGTCCGTCATGTGATATTAATAAGAGCCATAAGCTCCCGTTTTCTATTTCCTCACTTGCTACCAATGCACCGTTACAATTAATTTTTTCGGATGTATGGACATCACCCATTTTATCTTATGACAATTACAAATATTATGTTATTTTTGTGGATCACTTTACAAAATATATGTGGCTCTATCCCTTGAAAAAGAAATCCGATACGTATGCTACTTTTCTTCGCTTTCGTGCCTTAGTTGAGAAATATTTTAATACGCAAATTATTCAAGTATTTTCCGACAATGGAGGCGAATACCTCAAACTCACTCCCACTCTTGGTCTCAATGGTATATCCCATCTCACCTCTCCTCCCCACACTCCCGAACATAATGGTTATGCCGAAAGACGGCATCGTCACATAGTCGAAACGGGTCTTGCTCTCCTCTCTCACGACCATCTCCCTACTACCCTCTGACCTCACGCATTTACCACCGCTTCCTATCTCATTAACCGTATGCCCACTTCTAACCTCAACAATGAATCTCCCTACTTAAAACTCTTTCAAAAACAACCAAATTATGACAAATTACGAAGCTTCGGGTGCTTATGCTATCCGTGGCTCCGACCATACACATCACATAAACTTGATCCTCGCTCAATGTCTTGCATTTTCGTGGGTTATTCTCCGTCCCAAAGTGCATATCACTGTTTAGACCCTACAACTAATCGACTCTACACCTCCCGACATGTCAAATTTATCGAATCTAAATTCTCGTACCCCATGCTTAGTACCTCCCTTCCCCCCGCACTCCCCTCTCCTTCTCACTGGTGCTCTGTTTCCCTTCCCCTGCTCAGACCCCCTGTTTTGCCTACCCCTGTCGTGGAACAAACCCCACCTCCCTGTACTCCTCCTGCCACTTCCTCTGCTGCCAACCCGTCCTCCTCTCCTGCCTCTGACCAAGCTCCGGCCAGCACCACTGCTGCCACCATCACTGCCAATCTGCCATCCTCCTCTACCCCCCTTTCTACTCGTCATGTAGTCACTCGTCTTACCAACAATATCACTTGTCCAAATCCCAAGTATGCGAAAACAACCCCCCTTCCCTCCTCGTCTCATTCCCTTCCCACCACGGTCAAACAAGCTCTCCTCGACCCTCGATGGCATGCCGCCATGGAGGCTGAATTTCAAGCTCTCGCTAAAAATAATACATGGTCCCTAGTCTCATCTCAACCTCACTATAACACCATAGGTTGTAAATGGGTTTTTCGAGTAAAGTACAACTCGGATAACACCATTAACAAATTCAAAGCCCGCCTTGTCGCCAAAGGATTCAACCAACGCCCAGGACTTGATTACACCGAAACTTATAGTCCTGTAGTCAAGCCTGCCACAATCCGTCTCATACTCTCGATTGCCCTTTCTAAAAAATGGCCACTTCGTCATCTTGATGTTAATAATGCCTTCCTCCAAGGATCCCTTTTCGACACCGTCTACATGTCTCAACCTCCCGGCTTTCAAAATACATCTCTTTCCCATCACGTTTGCAAACTTCATAAAGCCATCTATGGATTAAAACAAGCTCCTTGAGCTTGGTTTAACGAACTGCGCACTTATCTCCTTTCCTTCGGTTTCACTAACTCCATCTCCGACCCGTCTCTCTTCTTTCTCACTCGCTCAGCCTACTCCATTTATCTTCTAGTCTATGTTGACGATATTATTGTCACGAGCTCTTCCCCGCCTCATCTCGCTCACTTTTTTCAAAATATTCATTCTCGTTTCTCATTAAAAGATCTCGGTCCCCCGTCTTACTTTCTTGGTGTTGAGGTCACTCGAATCCCCAAGGTCTCCTACTTACCCAACCAAATACATTAACGACTTACTCACCCGATACAAATTTCTTGATTGCAACCCTACACCCACACCGCTTCTCCCTTACCCTCCCTTAACCAAATCCGACGGCCCCACTATCACTACCCACGCTGACTATCATGCCATCATTGGCTCGCTCCAATACCTTTCCCTCACCCGTCCGGACTTAGCCTTTACTATCAATAAATTAGCCCAATTTCTCCATGATCCCAAGGAGTGTCACTGGACCGCGCTTAAACGTTTGTTACGGTATCTTAAAGGGTCTCATGATCTTGGCCTCCAATTACGTGCTCACACGCCTTCTACTCTCCATGCGTTTTGCGATGCTGATTGGGCAGGTGACAAGGATGATTATATTTCTACTAGCGGGTACATTGTTTATCTTGGCAGTAATCCTATATCTTGGGTATCCCGCAAACAACGTACTATTGCTCGTTCGTCTACTGAGGCGGAATTTTGAGCCATTGCCGATGTCACGGCGGAACTTTTATGGGTTCGCTCCTTACTAGATGAACTAAGTGTGGCGTGTTCTTCCACTCCCGTCATTTATTGTGACAATCTTGGTGCCACTAACTATTTCGAAAACCCAATATTTCACTCTCGTATGAAGCATGTTGCATTATCATTCAATTTTGTTCGGGAGCACGTTCACAACAAAACCATCCGTGTTCAACATGTGCATACAAATGATCAATTGGCGGATGCGTTGACAAAACCTTTACCGCGTCCTCGGTTTGTCTCGTTATTATCCAAGATTGGTCTATCCTCTGGATTGTCCATCTTGCAGGGGCGTATTAAGGAAAATAGTACTTAGTTTATATTTCTTGTATCTTTGTAATATATAGTCATTATTCAGTTTCCAATATCGTTATATTCTGTAATATTGTATCTTCGTAGTTTAACCTAGAGGTGGCAATCGGGTCAATCAGGTCGGTTACGGGTCGGGTTCAGGCAGTTCGGGTCATGTCGGGCTCGGGTTTGCTCGGGTCAAGTTGCTTATTCAGGTCGAGTCGGGTTCGGGTTGGGTCGCTTACGGGTCAGGTTAATCGGGTCAATAACTACAACAGGTCGGTTCAGTTTCGGATCGGTTGACCAATGAGTCGAGATATATCAGGTCAATATGCTTGATCAGGTCGAGACCGGTTTGGTTTCGGGTTACTGATAGGTCGAGTATTTTATATTGTCGTCTTAAATTTGAAAATTAATCAGGTCATTGGTCGGGTCGTTCTGTTAAAAGATCACTTTTGAACTTATGAATTATAATATTGGATTAGAGGAACTCGATACAAAAGATATTTGTAAAATATAAGAGTATAACACTATAAAAGTTGATGATTGTATAATTTCATTGAACACTTATGTTGCTCGACCTCGGTTATAAGTATATGACATGAGTGCCTATCCAGTGTCGGATTCGCCTATATTAGGGACAAAAAATAATGTTTTTAGTCTAAATTAATCAGTTGTTTATGTAGTTCATAGTTTTGAACATTTGACATATGAAGTATGACAAGGAAATAAATGAATTACCTATGAAATAGATTTTATTTATTATCTTGACGGTGATCCTACGTATTTAAGTTTGAATAGGCTCTATTAGAATGGTGTATTTGAGGTTTGGATTTTAAGATCATAATTAATAACCGAGGTAGGATTGTATGGTCATAACTCATAACTCTTTCTTCCCTTTATTGTTCTCAATGGAGCCAAAACTAAACACTATTTTTCTCACAAAGCGTTATAATTTAAAATTTTCTACATATATCACTTGCAAAATAATTATTAATAAGTTTAACTAGGAATATAGCATACTAAATTTACAACTGACTATTTATTTTAAGATTACATTTTGTTTTGAAAAATAAAATGAGCGATAATTTTTTATATCAAATTTATTAACAAAAAAACAAACTATAAAGAAATTTAGATTCTTAAAAGAGATTATTTGGCTATGAGTCGGGTCGAGTTTAATCGGGTTAAAACGGGTTACATGTCGGTTCAGTTCGGTTTGGGTCAGGTCGGGTTTGTGGGTGAATCGAGTTTCGGGTCGGGTCGGGTCGGGTCACAAGTCGGTTCGGGTCATATCATTTCAGGTTCTATCGGTTTATCGGTTAACCTTCGGGTCGGTTCAGGTCGGTTTCAGTTCAGCAAATTTACGGGTTCTATCAGGTCGGTTTTCGGATAAGTTAGGTCGGTTCTTCGGGTCGGGTCACCTTTTGCCAGCTCTAGTTTAACCTAATAGCCTTGTATTATAAATACGTTGTATCCCTTGTTAATATAATTAAGCTTAAAATCCATTCTTCTCTAGTCTTACATTATTTCGCCTAGGGTAGCCGGAAAAGGGTAATAAAGGTTGGCCGCAGCAACGTCGTCCGATGACTGAACTGACATAGACCCTTGGTGGACACCATTGAAGGGGAAGGGAGATGAGGTAAGTCAGAGAAAAAATTAATTAGGTTAGGGAATAAAAAAAATGACAAGGTTAAAATTGTAAAAGACGTACGAGTATGTGAAAGAGTAAAATTCGTATGTGAAAAAGTACGTCCTTAATAAGAATGCAAAAGAAAATTTGGTATCATAGCACCGTCGCAATACCAATTTTTTTTGTTTAATTTAAGTCGTTGAACGACTTTGCTCTAAACTTATTCCCCCACCCCCCTTAAGTTCTCTTTTAATTAGAAGATACTAAGGTCGTTGAGGTACCCAACGATTTAAACCTAAATCGCTCTTTTGCTAAGCGGTCTTAATCAAGGCTGTAGGATCACAAAACCAACTTATGTGTACCCATTTCAGGGAATTTATTTATTTTTTGGTAGTGGATAATTTATTTCAAAATAACCCCAATTCGTTATACTTTTTGTTATTTAATGCCATCTATTCTTTTGTCTCATCACAACAAGTACCTAATACTCAAGCGATTTTAATTATCTACCCTAGAATAATTTAACTTTACTTTATACGCGTATCTAACGCCTGTTTTTTGTATTGTTAATACCCAAAAAGCAAAGTGTCCAGAGCAAACGTTAACAATTTAATGAATACAAATTCTCATTAAAGACGGATACACTATCCGTTACAAGCAGAAAACGGATAGTGCCCCACTCTCACAATATGCAAGTGGGAGGGCAAATGAATCTCCACGTACCCTCCCTCTTGCATTTTGTGAGAGAGACATTATTCGTCTTCAACTTGTGACGAATAGTGCCCCTCTCCAGTGAGACGAGCAGTTTAATGAATGGGAGAAATACAATAAAGCTTGTAACTTGTAATTTAGCCACCAATCCACCATCCAAGTTGCTTAGCCTTTCCACTTGCATATATACCCTGATAACATTGATTTGCATTTTTTCCTTGTACACATCTAATCCATAAATCATGGAGCTCGTACCATTTCAGACTTATAATGCATGGCACCCTTGTATGTTCATGCACCACTTCCACATCCCTCAAAACTATGTTCATTGGAGAGAAACTCCTGAGTCACACATCTACTCTGCTGATCTTCCTAGTATATCCACTGCTTCCTATCTTTAAAAAACTAAAACTATTCTATGGCATTATAAAATGAACTTTTAAGATTTTAGGGGCGAGTTATGCAATCGTATTAAGGTAAGACCAATCAATGGACACTGGTTATACCTTAATATTTCAAAACTCGCCCCAAAAAGTGGGGTAATTCTAAAGAATCAGAGGTATTATACATTAAATTTTAACTTATATGAGACGGTGTCATAAATACAAAACCGGTGTTTTTGTTTGGTTGTGATGACAGGGGTAAGAAAAGAGGAAGTGAAGGTAGAAGTGGAAGATTCAAGATACCTAATAATCCGAACCGAGAATGCTGGTAATGAAACAACCCCAGCTTCAAAGAGGTTCATGAGGAAATTCCGGCTTCCGGTGAGGGTTGACATTGAAGGAATATCAGCTGGTTATGAGGATGGTGTACTTACAGTAACTGTGCCTAGGAGAGTCTTGTTCACTAATCTTGCTGGTTTAGCTGCTAGGCTAAACGTCACTGCCACTGCTGCTTAAATTCTTATGATTTTATTCTTGATTATTAGTTGTATTAAGAGAGTATTATGTTTATATTTCAAGTTTGCAACAGGTCTTAAGTAAGCACTTGTTGCTGCATTATTAATTGATATGGAAGATTACTATTCCAATTGAATATCGCATAAAAGTGGCACTGAAGCTTTATCAGATGTTAGGGCGATACCGGGTGGTACACTGGTACCCAATCTCGGTACCACCCTCTCACATGCCCTTATGTAGGTTCATCATTTTGTGGTCCCTACATATTGCCTTTGAGGGGGGTGATATCGAGATTGGGTATTAGCCGATGACGTATTTTCCATCTCGGATTTTTATTTTATTCATTTCAAAGTTAATTTTACTCTTATGGATAGGCATGTATCTGAAAATAATGTATAGTTCTAGCTGGATCACTTATAGATTTACAAAAAGAAAAGTCTGAAGAGTGAAGACGGTCGGATCCCACTTGTCTCGCCACTTGCCTACTTGTGAGAGGGAATCTAACCCGCCTTTATTTAAGACAGATATGCGCCGTCTTCAATAAGACCAACTGAAAAACCTATTAGATGAAGAAAACTTAGAAGATGGAAAATGAGATAGCGTCACTTGGTACCCAGTCCCGGTACTGGGATACCTCATCATTGTCTAAAGATAACCAATAATGAATCAAGGGTCATTTTACATTGAAAAATAAATAAGAGGGCAATCTGATCTTTTGATGGTGGCAAGTTGGCAACCCTCTTGGATCAAGTTGATCAACTTGGATCAAATGAGAAATCAATGAGTTCATGATTTTGACCACACAATTATAAATACTCACTGGTCTATTTATTTTGTAGTATAATTTACTTTTGCATAAAAGTGTGAATGGAAAACGATTTTAAATAAGTTCACAACTGCATAATTTACAGGTGCATTTTGGAGGGTGAGAGACTGATAGGCACGGCACAACCGTAATCAGTAGCCAATAAACATTTTCTAACATGGAAGTTTACGGTGACCAGCGATGACGTTAGTTAGCTTGGTCGATTAAGTCACAACTCACTCACAATGGATATTATCTATGGCCCTTAGTACAAACTTGATCATTTACAAAAGAACTGAACTTAGTCAATCTAAACAAACATCAACTTTAAACACAGTGGGATTCCTGCAAATTAGCATCTCTTATTCAGCAAAGGATCTGAATATGATAGCAAAACAGGTTTTACAGCTTACCAACTGCCCCAATTTGATTGTTCTTGGGTCAATCAAATTCTTCAACATTCCCAAACACAAGTTCTATCTCCACTTGTTAGTTCGAGTCAAGTAATTCCTTAACTAGTAAATGTTCAGCCCTGTGTGATCAAGTTCCGGAGTTCAATAGCCTCTTTTAGTCGTCTTTCAGTGGTATCTCGAGCAGCTATTCCACGCTGATTCCTGCATGGTATCAATTACATACGTCAGTATTTTTGGGTCAATTTATGCCGATTCATTTCAAATATTTTATGTGCTCCGTATCAGCACATTCCAGTCTATATCGGTTGTTTTGGGGTTTCTATTAAGGCTTTTATCACTGAACTATTGGTCGTTTCGGGTCATTTTCCAAGAAGGAAAGTTTCAAGCCCAGTTATTCCAGGTCTAGTCATTACTGAGTCATCAAAGTTTTGGCCAACTACGAATCCGATCTAGTACAATCAATGTTACAGTTGTGATCTAAAGTGCCACTGTTGAATTCGTTTAGCTGGAACAAATAAATCTAACCTCTTCTCAAGGTATGATTTTCGGGTGAGATCCTCAACAAGAGAATGCAGCCGCTTCAACATAGAAGGCAAGCTGCGTACTGCTTCAATGGCTCCTGGAAGTGTGCATAGCTTCTTCAACAGTTCACAAGCAATGAAATAACCCTCTTCTTTGTTCCTGAGCAATGATTTGTGTTTTGTGATTACCTTACCAATATCACTTCTTAGCTTAAAAACAAACTGATGAGTGATGCCTAGGGTGCAATAAACATAAATAATATACAAACCTCAGTAACTCTCGAAGGATAATCTCGATTGATCCTGGATGACTAATCAGAACATCAGCTAAATGTGTATATCTGGCAAGATTCCGTAGGGTAGATAAACAGTGCTTTAGAACTTCCTGATCTGGTATGCTTCGGGTGACAGCACATATCTGCTTTAGCAAAATGTCAATCGCACCCTCATCCACGAGCCTCTCACAACATTTCTGAGAATGTGTGGTCGCCAGATCTGAGAAGCAGACCATTACAGTGTCAATTAAAGATCACACAAACTTGGATGAAACCGGCTTACATGTGACACCAACCCTTGTACTGTTTTAGTTATTGCTGAATCAACTTATTGGACAGAAGGAGTATTCAAAGTAGGGGTCTGAGAAACATACTCAAAGTAGCGCAGTTATGAAGAATTCCACTAACGTTAGTCATGCTTTTTAGTTCCTTCAGTGCAGCAATTAGTCTATTAATAATACGCATCCCATCTTCCACAGTAGCGGCAGACTTTTGTATTCTTAATCGCAAATCAATAAGTTGTGCTTTTGCGCGTTTTCTAGCAAGATATCCCTTCCAATGTGCCTATATATTCATTAAACAGAGTAGATAATTTTCAGTTGGTGCAGTAATAGTGTTGTATTGCAGTACAAAAATGCCATTGAGGCACTCCTAGTATTTTTCATCAGCACAGAAAGTTACATGGAATAGTAAGAATCATTTAATCACATAGTTGAATGAGGATACAAAAGTATTTGAGCTGATCTTAAAAGTGAGACTGTCATGGATTCATCAGAACACCTCATAATAGGCCATAGATAAACATATCACAAATCCAATATTCTAATAGAGTCGTCGACAAGTAGGTAGTCAACAATTGAAGAATGCTAGTGACCTCGTCTGCAAAATCCAAATTCATTTTAATAGGAAACAACAATTATGAAAGAAAAAAAAGCTAAATTTCTCATAATCTAGGATTCAAAATATGTTTCTGAAGCAAAAGTCTCAGGAAAAAAAAATTTGCCCAAGCATGTCAGACACAAAAATCTATTTATTGCAAAGAAAAAATCTGCTTCATGATAAATCCAGGCAATAGGGATAGTCTATCTCCATTTACATTTTAGGGGTACCGCGGAATTTTGAATGCACTTGTGCTCCACAGTAAATACCAAGTAATCTTCAAGAAGAAGCAACTAGACAAAGATCAAACTTACTTGAAGAATAACAGCATAGTGCGTCTCTTTTGTTGCTCTACACCGACAAAGATATCCACGAATGTAAGATTGGAAAACAGTTGCTGCTGCTTCTCTTGATTTAGATGCCAGAACTCTCTTCCACCACCTTTGCAGGTTGATAATTGCAAGTAAAGCTATTTTCAGTTCGCTGCTGTACTTTCTATGCCCTAATGTAAAAAGAGTACTTTCTGAAGCAGTGGAACGAAGTGAGGAAGCACCTACAATGTCAAGCAGTCCATCATACAAATGCCCAACAGAATGTTACTTTCAGCTAGCGTTACTTCTAAAATCAGTGCGTGGTGGTACTCATGAGTCAAGACTTGAGTTTGAACCCATTAGAGTATAATTTTTCCCATGTGGCTCCATTAATGTCCAAACGAAAACAAATACAGTAGCAAACTCTACAAAATGACTATGCAAAACATCCTTACCAAAGGCTTAAAAAACAAGGGATATCACAGTTACCTAGAAGTTTAGATCGCGAGATCCTTCCCCTAACAATACGTTGAATGTCAATGGCAGCATGTCTGGAGGATTGAAAAGCACGCCGACTCATCAGGACCCTGAAGGCACTTTGTATGATTACTGCAGCCTCTTTCTGTTGAAGATAGTCCCTCCTAGCAAGCCAGCAGCGATAATAGCTCTGCATTTATTACGTGTACTAAAACTTATAAACTCATAGTATTAAAAAGGAAGGGGGGGGGGGGGATTTCCTTTATAAAAAATTGTACTATTTCTTGATGTATGCTGTCATCCTTGCATGGGGCCATTAGTGTTCTCTATATCAATTCCAGTTTTATCAGATGTTCGCGAAGGGGATGGAACGGGGTAAAGACAACAAGAAGACTGCTAGCAGTAGAATTGGTTGCACTACTTAGTGCTACTAAGGTACATATAATACTAATATGATAACCTATGTGAAAATGATAGTACTGAATTAAGTGCCACATCATTTTCGGAAACTATTCTGATCTACCTGCAAATCGAGAAAGGGGAAAAGCGTAAAGGAAGAATCGGATCAGAACCTTTCTGTTAAAATGCATAGTTTGTTCAAATTGACTTACTTGAATCACAATAATTGACTTTCTCCGTTGGGAAGCACCTTTGCGGACATTCCAGCCACGAGCATGACATTGGATAACTATAGCAGATTTTATTGCTGCTCTGTATTCATTGAAATCTTTCAATGATCTTAGAGATCGAATAATACTTTGGATTTGTAAAGCTGCTTGAATTTGGTTCTGAAACCTTTTATTAAATTGCCAGCCACGAAATTCGCTCTGGATTTTCACTGCTGCTTTCATCCGGTCATCATTCTCAGGTTTTACGGAGCAGACATTCCCAGTTTGTGTATTCTTCTGTGTATCTAGAAATTTTTGCTTCTGACATCTATGAGAGATCCAAGTCCTTGCTGCTTTCTGGATCAAAACTGCAGCACGTTTCTGCTGGACAAATCTATGTCTGTCGACCATAAATGCATATTCTCTTGAAAGTTCATCCAACCGTTCATATCTCTCTGTATGAATTACCCAAAGCAAGTAGACGAACATCAGTTGAGAAAAAATTAGAGCCAAAACTTTCAGTGAAAGCAGCAAATATATCATGTTAAACCTTGAATTATGGATGCTCTTATTTTGTTACATTCCAATGTCTTCTTTGCAATAAGCCATGCCTGAATGTATAACTGCAAACAGGAAACAGCTTGCTTCATCTTCAAGTATTTCTTGCGCTCAAGAACTCCCTTGACGTGGGACTGAATAACTATGGCAGCATTAACTGCAAATCATTAACAGAATCAGCTCGAGGAGAAAGATATAGAGGCATGGATCTTAAGAATAACTTGTAAGCAAGCTAAGGTTTAAATGGTAGACTAGATATTCCTTAAAAATAGTAAGGGAATCTTCAAGAAATATGGTCAGACAGAGTCTTAGCAAACGGTTGAACTTCATAAACATGGCATGGAACTATGAAATTGAAACATCTACAATATTAGTATAGAAAAAATTCCGTATCTTATACTCCATTCATTAAAAACTACTCTTACTATATATGTATAGTATATTTGTTTTAGCAACTAAATAACTACCTTTACAAATCTTGGAGCTGCATTTGTCAGCTAAAAAGGGCAGGATTGAAACAGGATCCCGGTTACTAATGCATTTGGTATTTTGTTTCGCCATCTCTTGCCACCAGGCTTGAACGGTCTTAAAATTTTGTGCTGTATCCAAGCAAAAATCAAGATTAAGCTGAGAAAGAAAATTCAGGAGTTCATCTTCCCATTTAACATCTTCTCATTAGGCGATGAAATTACAGTTAAGAAGAGTACACAAGAGGCATTTCAAAAGTCAGTATCATCAAAACTCCAAATTCATATCTTTATACATAGTAGCTTTGCTTGTGTAAACTTCCAAACATTTAACATAGTTGATATGAAAAACCAATCAGGACACCTTCAGAATTATAACTACATATAATAGATTTTGAGAAATCCATGTACAAAGTTGACATACTTGACAATAGTTGAACACTCAAAGTCGAATAGTGACAACAATTTCGACGGGGAAGTGAAATACCTTCAGTAGACTGCTCTCTTTCCTCGTTGCATTCAGGTTCAGGACTCAAAGACCTCCATTTTCTGTCCGGATTGTGGCAACGACAACCCATCAGCTTGTGAAAGTTCAGCTGATCCTGAAGAAGCCATTCTCATTTCAGTCTCAGATTATACTTATTACAATTATAAGTACAATTAGGGAATTCAGAGACACCGGCTATCACGTACCTTATGTTTCTTGACTAGCAACTGAGAGGACAAGAAGACCAATAATATGATCACACTCCTTTCATTGCAGGCACCATTGTATTCAAGTATTTCACATATTTGTAGCACCTAAAAAAGCATGAGGTAGATCGACGTCAAGTTGAATTGACAAGCACAGACAATAAGAAACCTACGAGAATGAGAGAATATGATAAATAGGTCAATTGGTCACTCACTATTCAGTCATTACTTTGATTAATTGAACATGACACTAGCTACACGATAGTCCTAGGTGTCATGAGGTGCTTAGTTTCTATTCAAAACCATAAAGACCAAGACAATTCGAGTAAAACATGATACCTCAGGAAAGTTTCCCATTAACGTTGTTAATTTTTGAGATAGCACAAAGTTATGCACTGCATCTGTAGCATCTCGTATCGAAACAATTGATTCATCATTGGAATTGTTCGGTTCCTGTTAGAATATCATATTAGTGAAGACAAGCAAAAGGAAACATAGTAATCCATAAGACTATAAGTCTATAAGTAAAAACATAATCACAAAAAAAATAACAGTCAGTTAAATCAATACCTTCATGGAACAAGAACAATGAAGCTCCTTGCGAAAATAGAAGTCTAGCAAACACCACATGACTTTTCCATCGACCAACGAAGCCAGACTTTCAATCTCTTTATCGTAGTTTTTGCAGATTGCCTGCAGCAATATGAAAACATATAACTTAGTAATCCAGTCGCTTGCTACTTGTTAGTATCAATCACATTCAATAAAGCATCCTGGTTTATAATAGAATGCCCAAGATATAAACATATCTCTCTCTATACCTAACTTATAGCAACATAACAGAAGATATCGCAACCAGGAATTACTCCCTCCCATCCACACCAAAGGTAACATTGGGCTTTTCACACTTGTCGAGGCGCGTTTTGCAACGTGAATATCTTTAGTTACACATTATTAAAAATTATAATAATTTGATATTCTTATAGCATTCATGATGATGAATCAAACAAGATCTCGCATGACTATATTTTGTCTTATATATTAGGAATAATACCAAAGATTCTCCACACCCATGAATAGTGCAAAAAGCCCAATGTTACCTTTGGTCTGGATGGGAGGGAGTACTTGCTAATGATACGGGTAAAACAACTAATTTATCTCTTCAATCAGGCAATCATTATGTCTCTGCAGTCATGGTTGTATTATGATTTATGCACATTAGGTACAATTGTCACAAATACATTAGTAGTACCTTCATCCAGTTCAGAAGCATATCCAAGTGAGTGCTACTGCCAGTATCAAAAGCCATGAATTCCTGTCATATGTATGGCAATGTTACATATGGCACATGTCTATAGTTCATAGAACAAAGTGAGCCACACTAAACTTACGGTCTGAGCTTTGCAGATGCTTGAAATTTCTTCAGATAGGGCAGTCTTTGTGATAAGTAGAGGTAGCTGCAGAGATTTAAAGTTATATAATGTAAAATAATTTCCAAATGCTACTAAAAGGCCAAAATTTGAGAGTTAATGTGCACACAATGATTCATCAAAAAAGCATATAATTATCATGCTATCATAAAATTTTCATTATAGCATTTTATTTTTACCGATAGAGTAACAAACAAACAGAGGATGTAAATTTTGTTGATAAACTTCAAGATGGAAAGTCCAACAATGAAAATGATTTGCAATGTGAAATAGAGAAAACATTGACCTGCAAGTGAACAAACATATTCCACAACAAGGTAAGTATCAATTCCTTGTCTCCAGTGGCAATATCTTCTCCAACTACGACCATACCATCATCATCATGAAGCGAAACACCAGCTTGCTTAAGATACTTCAGGGCAGTGGCACAGTTTGTGATTTTTTTCTTCTGAGCGTCGGCTGGAAGCACTATTTTCTGCCCATTGTTGAGAACAGAAGAAATATAAAGGTATTGCCTAAAGAGCAGTCACATATTATGTTGGTTGTAATACAGAGAAGCCTAACCGCTAGGATAGAAGAATCATGTTGTAAGAGGTGAATCGCTCTACATAACCTCACTCCATCTTGAATATCTTGAAACAGATCTGTAATTCTGAGGTCATACTCAACTTGAGGAATCTGCACATCAGTGAATATTTACTAACCAACTTATGGCATGATGAATTTCACTCACCAAATTTGACTCAGTGCACTATCAAATCAGAATGATTTGGAGTGCATCAGAAAAGCGTCTTAGCAAGTCAATTACAGTACAGTGTGTCTTAACTTACCTGTTGGTATGACACCTTGTATCCCACAATCACAAGATGTGCTAGAAGATCGCCTTCCCCATGCATAACATCAGATGACAGGAATTCTATGATTCACAAGCAATAAGGAGACATATGTAAGGAAACATATAGAGATGGGGAAGGTAATATAAGGTAACTGCCAAGAAAATTATTCTGTACCATTTATCAATTGTCGACTTGATTTGATGTTGCATTTCACATTGAATAACAAGGGAGAACCTCCATCTTTCCCATCAATGCCATAGTTGATAGGCAAACTACTTTGAGTTTTACCTCTATCAAGTATAAGAACAAGCAGCAAAAATCTTTTCAGTATAACATTCCCTAAGGTTTCATAATAACCTGGCCTGTAAAAGCCATCAACCCGCTTGTTGTAAGCATAAGCTCTTGCTAGACCGGCATGCGCAAAGAGCTGTTTCTCAATCACCATTTTCAAAAAAGCCGTGTCTTGTTTACTGCTGGAGTTTTCATTAGGTAACAGTGATTCACCACCTAAGATGATATATAATCCGATTTGTAGCCAAACTTGATTGTAACACATAAGAACCTTAACCACTTTCTCCCTCATACCGAAATCAGTAACTATAGGACAATGTGCTTTCATTTTAAGCCTGCCTTCATCAATATTCTGCAAATTGGAGACAACAAAAAACTAAATTTTAGAAAGCTACTTCTCTAAAATACCAGGGTTTCTCCAACTGACTGAAGAAATGAGTACGCTTTGTAATTCGTACATAATATTCACATTAGTCCTAATCTTAGCCCCCAAAATGAAAGATAACGAATCACGGTTTAAAAATAAACCTGAACAAACCCTTTTACCCTTTAACCTCTACAGGAATTGAAGCAGGTACAAGGACTGACCAGAACAACTCCCAAACTATACTCAAAGGTCTCAATATAGGAGTATTGTCACGTACAATATTCGCCTTGTTTCATATGCAAACCGTTCGACAACATAGTGGATCTAACATTATATTTGAGATACATTTCCATAAACAACATAGTGGATCTAACAACTTCAGTTATATCTATGAGGTAATATATCCTAATTACCATGTATCTATCTTCATTATCAATGCTTTCATAGTTCAATTCCGCAAGAATCATAACACACTTAAATTACTCCATTTTTCCCAAAGAACTCATGTGCCTCCAATAAAACAACCAAATAACAACAATTCAAATAACATATTCAACCTTCTTCCCACAGTCACATACTTAAAACAACTCAACATTTCTATTAGAGCTATTAGAGATACTATAGTTTCACTCAATTGATTCTTTACCCTTTTCCAAATGTTAAAAATCCCGTTGAGCCGGAGAAAGTAGTACCATACTCGAGAGACCTCAATTACTTAAACAACCTAAAACTTGTTTTTAAGAGCTCTAACAATCTACTGTACTTAACAAGTGAAAAATCATTTACATTCAATAACTTACAAGGTGCTTATTCAATCAAAATTCTTTCTTAAATCCAATGTTTGAGATCAAAATAATCCTGAACTTAACAACTAACAAAAGTGAAATGTTAAGATCAAATCATAATCTCAATTGAATTTCTAACATGGTACTTATAATCCTGAATTACACAACTAACAATTCATAAGCAAACTAGATTTTCATTAAGAGCTTAAACAATTTATCGTAACAAGCGAAAAACCATGCACATTCTAATTCAATTTCTACAAAATGATACTTAATAATCCTGAATTAAACAACTAACAAAACAGAAATGCAAAGAACAAATCTTAGCAAACTAGATTTTCATCAAGAGCTCAAACAATTTATCGTAACAAACGAAAAATCATGCACATTCTAATTCAATTTCTACAAAATGATACTAAATAACCCTAAATTAAACAACTAACAAAAGAGAAATGCAAAGAACAAACCTTAACAACATGAGTCATGACATTAAAAACCTCCTTACAAGAATCAAAACTCAAATAACCTCTCATTCTCTCCAACAAATCATCCAAACTACAAACCTCCTTCAATGAATTCCTCAAATACACAAACTTCTTCGACCCGAAAACATCTCCCTCATTCACCATTCCCACCACATTGTCCTCCCCTTCTTTCGACCTCTTCGGCAATCTCCACCCGACCGCTGCCAAACTCTCTCGCTTTCTCGACTTTCCCTCGCAATCACCTTCGCCTCGACTAACTTTAAAGTCCGCAACTAACTCCCCTTGATCACATCCACAAGCGGCAGGGTTTTCAAACAGGAAATTAAGCCAAGCAGTAAGCGATTTCGCTAGCGAATTCATTGAACGCTCCTTCTTTAATTGCTCCTTTCGACACGATTGCGATTGCTCGAGCTCGAATGCTTTGAGCCGCCGCATTGCTGACGTGGACGGGCGACGTTTGGCTGAAGAGAAAGATTGAGAAGGTGTTTGTTTGGAAGCGGTGAAGAATTGAGGAGTTGTTGATTGGAAGGTTCTAGAAGAAGAGTGGAGTTTAGGTTTTGGAGTTTTGAAGTTGGAAATATCTTTGAATAATTGTTGTTGGCGGTGGTGGTGGTGGAGGTTTGGTGATGGGGATGGTGGACATGTGGATTGAAGGTTTTCGGAAGTCGACATCGTCTTCGTTGTCGATAACGGTGAATTGTGGTTGTTGTTGCGGTGTGAAGGGTGGAGTATTGAAGGTTGTTAATTGTAATTGTAATGGTGTTATGGAAATGGAGTTTTGGTTTTGAATTTGAAAATGGGAGAAGCGGTTAGAGAGTAGAAGAGAACCGTTGGGGTTTACTATAGGGCGGAACACGTGATTGAGCTTTAAGTTATTCCTTTTAAAACTTTGTGATGCTAAAAATACAAATCATTGGCACTAAATTCAACACAAATTCTTATTTGTCGCCGTTATTGTCCATCATAAATTTAAAACGGGTTAAATACATATCAAATTACTGCATTTGTTGTCTAGAACATATACCATTTGGTAGTATTAGACATGTCTTCAACTTTATTATTTCAGTCAAGCTAACATACTCCCTTCTATTCACTCATTTCTGATTATTTTCTTCCGTCTTTCCTTGTTCGATAAGTCGTATTTTATTCTATCTTTCATTCTTTGGAGGTATGGTAGTGTGTTTTGTGTGGTACAAATTCATTTGTATGTGGGGTAAATTGTTTTGCGTGAAAAGGGGAAGAAATGAGAGAACATGAGGGGGTATTAAATTACCAATCGAACTAATTCCCTGATCTTTTGGACTGAAACTTTTTGAACTTAACTGAACTGAACATATCTGAACTGAATTGAACGGAATTGACCTGAACTGAACTGAATCGAACTACACAAATCTCATTGAAGACGGATCGACCCGTCTTCAAATCCCCCTAATAAAGGGCAAGTGGGGTGCAAGTGAGTGGCAAATGAAGCCCCCACTTGTCCCCCCACTTGCTCTTTGTGAACTTGACTCGTCTTAAGTTTAAGGGTCGATTCGTCTTCAATGGGACTTTCTGATCGAACTAATATTTTTGTGTCTCCATATGTTAGTCATTTCATGAGCTTTTTTATTTTCCTTATAATATCTCCAAATAGGAATTACAAGGGAGATAAAAAGCTTATCTAATAACATATCAAATGTGATTAGTTAACCTATTAAAAGAGTACTTTGATATATGATTAACTAGGTTTGGTATCCGGCCCCGTCCGGACTACCTCTATCTATTTATCATTATAGTTTTATCTTATATAAAATATAATTGTGTTTGATTGATCTAATTTATACATTTATCATTTATAATATACTTTTCGATATAACATATATGATGAGATGTAGATTTAATAAATTATGAGATATATTTAATACTTCATCTGTTAATATTAGTACTTTTACAACATAAATAGCATGTTAATATTATTACGTTTACTACTCATGTGGTTATTATTGTAGCTTTCACTTCTTTCGCTTTTTTTTTTGCTTTTGCGATTAAATTTACTATTTCTGTTAATTTTATCAAACTTATATATTTAAATTAATAATTTTTTTCCTTAAGGTGGTTAGCTAATCATTCATAATTTATCTCGTCATTATTATTGTTAGTTTCATTACATCGTTGTTTCTACTGTTATATTCACTACTTCTGACGTCATTATTGTTACTTTCAACACTCTCGCATTTAATACTATTAATTTTACTACTTATTTTTCACTACACGCGCTGCTACTATTGTTACTTTTTCTAATTGTATTACACATTTACACTTATATATATGTATTAAAATAAATATTAAATATCTAATTAGAATGACATTTAAAAGTGTCAATTATTTTTCAGTACCAGACCCACAACTACTACTATTACAATCAATATAAATCATATTGGCATCACATGATGTCATAATTTTTAATTAAGGAAAGTTATGTAGTTTGTTTTCATAATATCCGTACTTTCTAAATTATGACTGTACTAGTGTACTCTTAGATTTTAGCTGTATTTTCTAAATTTATTACCTCCGTCCCGGTAGGTAGTTATCTATTTGACTTTTTTTGTGAGAGGAATTTTGAAACAAAGATAATATTGTCTGGACGGAGGGAGTACTATCCTAATACTATTATCTACTTTTATATATCTAAAACTATATAGTATAATAAAATTGTACAAATTTATACCATTCCTTTACTGCCTATGGCTTCCAGATTATATATACGGAAAATTCACATGGTACCCCTTAACTTTACCATTTTGCACATGATACCCTGTATTTTAAGTTTGTGCACATGTCACCCTTCACGCTCTATTTTTGTGCACAACATGTCCTTTTCGTCGCTTTAAAAAACTTCAATTGAGCATAACCCTTGCAACGGAATTCGAATTTCGCCAATATTTTTTCCTAAAAACATTTTCTTGTCATAATCTACCATTTGAGAAAAAAAATTGTCGACTAACATGTTCTAAGGTTTTTTTCTCACGAAACCTAAAATCGTCCATTACTTCCATCTTAAATTTCCGAATGACCATTTTTTGTTTCATCAATTTATAGATTTTGAAGAGTTAATCAATTTAAAATTTTGTTTTGGCAAATTCTGATTTCTGGTTTACGATTTATGTTAATTTGAAAATTTTAAGAACGATAAAAAGAGCATTTTATACTTAAAAATCAAACCTCAAGGTTACTATGTGCACAAATTTTAAAAAATGTATACCACGTGCAAAATGACAAAGTTTAGGGGTAACACGTGAATTTTCCGTTATATATATAGTATAGATAGATAAATAGATAGATAGATATTGAATAGTAACATCGGTCTTAATGGGGTCGTTACAAACATAAAATTCAATAACCAGCTTGAATTATAAGTTGGCTCATAGTTCTTCCATATGTTATCCTTGTACCCACTTTACCCACAGGCCACAAGTAATCAACTTGCTATTCTATCCACAGTTGCAGTTAAAATAATAGGCACATGGATCAATGACGTGGCGCAACACTATTGGGCAAAGAAAGAGCACACAGATTGAAGGCCAAAGAGAGATCAACGGTTCAGTGTAAAGGCAACAAGCACACAATCAGCTATATTTACCGGGTCAATAACTGCCTGCATAAAAAGCGGACCTGTAGAGCAAGACTCGAAGGAGAGCCAGATTGAGCCGTTGGGGTTTTTGGGTTGATTATAAATAGAAGAGTTCAAAGAAAGCAAAGGCATCCAACACTTGCCAACTCTCAACTTCAGCAATAACAATTCTCATACTAATTATTCCCAAATCCTCCATTATTTATAGCTTTAAGTCCGAATACATTGTACCCCCAAATCAAGTACTTCCTTCATTTTATTGCATATATTTGGTGGGATTCCGACTCCCCCACGTTTTTTCGCACATTGAATTTTCCGCGTCACCAACTTCTTGTGTCTTTACTTATCTTGCACACTTACTTTCGTTTCATCCTTCATCTCGTACTAGTAGAATCACCACTTTAACCCACTTAACGTTAAAGTACATAATCAATAAATTTTTACCAAAACATCAACTATACTTACTTTTCAATAGAAGTAACATTCCAATGGCGTATATTTTTCAATCCCAATCCGCCTTGCTTCTGTGAATGACTATCTTTTGCCTCGTGATCATGCCATAAAACGTTTCTGCATATGTGAAATATTAGATTGAGTTAATTCTGCATAAATTCCAATCTAGTTAGAATTGATTAAAGAATGTGCACCAACATACATATAAGGAGACACAATTTTATTAGTTTACTTGGTTTTTAGCTCCATTTTTTTGTGAAAAACAATGTTTCTAGTATAATATCATTTTTCGTGTTGGGTCTTCATGTACGATAAGTTATCATGTACAAATAATTTTGACTTAATATACCTTAATACTATCAACAATATACCCACAATATCTTCCTCCCTAAACAAGGCAACAATCAACTCACAATCTCAAGGAATAAAAGATTCATTTCACATTGTAAATATACCATGATTATGATACTGCATAACCCCTTGTACAAGGCTCCTTATATTGTCCATAATTAGATGATATTCTAGCTTATAAATAGATGTATCATATGCTCATTGTACGTATCAAAAACAGTTTCAATACAAAGTTTATATGGTATCACGAAGCCATCAAAGATCCTCAAAAAACCGACTACAACCTCGACACACAACCTTCAAATGGTCAACCCTTCACTCATCCAAAACAGTCCCGACTACCACCATGACAATCAGTGAAGCAACCGTCCCCAACCCGCATGAATCTGCCGCTCCGCTCACCTCGCTCAACCTAAACCATTGTGTCAAACTCACCTCACACGCACAACTACGACTCCACCTCCTCCTCCCCCAATCGTGCAGCCTAATCGCCCTCCAATCCACCATGTCTACAGTAGACGACCTTCAAGACAAGAACAACCAGCCCCCATCGATACCCCAAATACAACCTTAACTCACGATACACCACCTATTCCTACACCTCAATCGATCCCACATCAACCGCGTCGCACCATTACCACTCGTCTTGACAACAATATATGGTGTCCTAACCCTAAATATGCCAGCCTCGCTACTGCTTCCGCCACACCAAACTCCCTTCCAAACACAGTCAAACAGGCTCTTCTCTCACCGCAATGGAGAAATGCTATGCAAACCGAATTCCAAGCACTCGAGACCAACCACACCTGGACCTTGGTTCCTAAACCTTTGTCTCAAAATATAATAGGCTGTAAATGGGTTTATAGAATCAAATATAATCCTGACGGTTCCCTTAAACAACACAAAGCACGATTGGTGGCAAAAGGATTTCACCAACGACCCGACATTGATTATACAGAAACGTTTAGTCCAGTTGTCAAACCCACAACCATTCGTCTCATACTAACACTCGCTGTCACCAAATCTTGGCTACTCCGTCAACTTGACGTAAACAATGCCTTTTTGCAAGGAACCCTACATGACAATGTCTACATGACCCAACCACAAGGATTCGTCGATAGCTCCAAACCAGACTACGTATGCAAATTGCATAAAGCTATTTACGGCCTGAAACAAGCTCCCCGAGCATGGTACACTGAACTGAAAACATACCTAGTAACCTATGGTTTCTAACAATCCCTTTTTGACTCCTCCTTATTTATCTTAAAACTCAACACCATCTGCATCTATATGCTTGTCTATGTCGACGACATTATTGTTACGGGTCCAAACCATAATCACCTCCAACAATTTATTTCAAACTTATCCAAACGATTTTCCATCAAAGACCTAGGACCACTATCCTATTTTCTCGGGATTGAAGTCACACCAAACGCCCTTGGCCTTCATCTCAACCAATCCAAATACATACATGACCTCCTCGTCAAATACAAAATGGAAAACGCTAAACCTACTACTACACCTATAGCCACTGACCACCATTTAATCCGTGAAGACACCAAACCTATCCAAGATCACTCGGACTATCGAGCTATAGTAGGAAGTCTCCAATATCTCTCTCTAACCCGACCCGACATTGCCTTCACAGTAAATCGGCTAGCTCAATTTCTACATCACCCTACTGCCCTGCATTGGTTAGCCTTGAAACGACTCCTTCGCTACCTCCAAGGCACCCAACACCACGACATTCAACTTTATCGAACCACACCTCTTTGTATTCATGCGTTTTGCGACGCTGACTTCGCTGGTGACAAAGACAACTATATCTCCACCACCGGTTTTATCATCTATCTAGGTCGCAACCCAATCTCCTGGTCTTCAAGAAAACAAAGAGGCCTCGCGCTTTCCACAACCGAGGCTGAATTTCGTGCTCTCGCAGCTGTTACCACCGAAACCCTCTGGCTTAAGAACTTACTCACTGAGCTACATATAACAATCACCACACCACCAGCTCTCTATTGTGACAACATGTCCGCCACACTCTACGCCAAAAATCCGGTGTTTCACTCTCGCATGAAGCATATGGCACTATCCTTCCACTTTGTTCGTGAACACCTTCAGCTTGGAAACATCCGCATCCAACACGTCGCCAGCAAGGATCAACTAGCAGATGTCCTAACAAAACCACTACACAAGCATCACTTTCATGAACTACGAGACAAGATTGGACTTCTTGCTCCGACGTCCATCTTGAGGGGGCGTATCAACAATATACCCACAATATCTTCCTCCCTAAACAAGGCAACAATCAACTCACAATCTCAAGGAATAAAAGATTCATTCGCATTGTAAATATAGCATGATTATGATACTCCATAACCCCTTTTACAAGGCTCCTTATATTGTCCATAATTAGATGATATTCTAGCTTATAAATAGATGTATCATATGCTCATTGTATGTATCAAAAACAGTTTCAATACAAAGTTTATAAATACAACCGGCAACCCTCCGACAATTCGACAAAAGTCCCTCGCTACGTAAGGCTAGGTTGTAGGCGTAAAGGGTGGATAATGCATCGGTCCATCGAACCTTGAGCTGAAATTCCTTTTGCGAGGATAGCATGATATGAACTTGTGGCCTTAGTATATGATATCAATCATATCATGTAAAACTATCATCTTAACAAAAACGCTTAAGCTTGTGGAATCATCTGTCAACTGAGGGTAACAACCTGTACAACTTCCAAACAAAGGAGTTGCAATTTTCAACATTTTTTAAAACATGACTTGTAATTAGTACATCACTTTCAAACATATGAATTATTTTCTTTTGTAATTATTTTCTTCCATTATCCTCGTAAGTCGTAACAATTACTCGTACTTCAGGCAAGTCGTATATTGGTATAGTTTCTAGTCACGAGAATACACATCGGTGATTGTTTCATCTCCTGTGTGAACGTATGGAGCTACATATCCATCCTGCATATCACGCGCTTCATCTTCAACTGCACAACCAAAAAAATCAGGCGGTTTTGGTGTCGGCAGGCGAATAGCATGATGGCTAAGGGCAGCAACAATGGAGGTCATTCTCGGCCTGTCAATAGCATTTTCTTGGATGCATAATAATCCTAATTGGATGCATTTTAGTACTTCTTCCTTTTCAAAGTTGTCTTCCAAATCTATATCTATTAGATTTACGGGTTCACCCTCGTTCCATAGTCTCCATGCCTGTCAAACAATCAGACAAATAAACAATTGGCTTCTGTTTTGAAGTATTCTGGTAAATATGAACTATATTTGTGGGAATGATCATGTGAACTTACTCGGTGTAGTATCGCCTCGTCCAGCTGCAATCGTCCGAATGATCGATTCTTTTGACCACTTACTATCTCAAGCACTATGACTCCTAAACTGTACACATCTGACTTCACCGAGTAACGGCCCGTTCTTGCGTATTCCGGGGCTATATAACCACTGCATTGCACGTTCAGCGTGATGAAAAACCACAATGCAAAATTTGTCATGATTATATATCAAAAGTAAAATTATTTTTATATTTATGAAGAATTGTTATTACTTTGTCAGTAAATGGAGGAGAAGAATGTAAGAATATCTTACTGTGTGCCAGCTATTCTATTGGTGTTTCTTTGAGTTTGATCAACTTCAAAAAGCCTTGCCAAGCCAAAATCCGCAATCTTTGGATTCATGGCTTCATCAAGTAATATATTGCTTGGTTTGAGATCTCGATGTACGACCTTACTTCGAGAATCTTCATGGAGATAGAGGAGCCCTCTTGCAATGCCACTGATAATATTGAATCTAGTTTGCCAGTCTAAAGATGATTTCTTCGCAGGATCTGCAGTTTTCGTACCATATATAACTAATCCATTGAGCTCTTCATTAAGCTAATGTACATAATTATATAGACTTGTTGATTAATAAAAGTAGTATTACCAAATAGGAATCTATCTAAGCTTGAATTAGGAAGATACTCATAGACAAGTAGGCTTCCCTTCGGCGATGCGCAATATCCTAACAGTTTTACCAGGTTTTTGTGTTGGAGTCTGGCAACAACGACTATTTCAGTTTCAAATTCTGCAATCCCTTGTACTGAATTTTCGGAAAGCCTCTTCACAGCTACTTTTTGTCCACCCTTAAGTTCTCCCTGTTCGGAAAAATGTCGAGAACTCTTTAAATATTAAAAAATAAATTTACTTGATGGATTTATGAACACTTTTGGACAAATTTGGAGCTCAGATTACTCACTTTATAGACTTCACCAAATCCACCTTCTCCAAGTTTATTTTCAGCTGCGAAGTTTTGTGTAGCCAACTGTATTGTATTGAAGTCGAACTGCAACGAATCCGCCAACCTTCTCATCTCATCTGTTTTTACTGCATAAAGATAAATAATGATCCACCTTTTGCAAAAAGATACATTAAAGTGTCTAAGTTTCTTATCCCACAGCCAGTTGACTTGAATACATTATTGGGTAATGATGTTGTAGTCGTCTTCAAGAACAATAGCAATAAAGTTTTCCAAGTAATTCACCGTTTACAATCTAAAATGTGACTTACCCTTAAAGTTTTCCGTGACCTTCCATCTTGAAACACAGAGATATATACCAAGCAACAGCAAAATCAAAATCACAGTTGCTGTCGGAAAGGCAACCTTCATAGAAGTATGCAGCTTCCTTTTACTGGTATTGCCTACAAAATAAAAAAATTACATTAGAAGTATTTACTTTTTGTTATTTTGTTTCTTTCCAAGATTTGCTACCAGTTATACAATAATTCCAACAAAAACGTGTATCACGCTATGATACTGTAACTTACTAGGTAAGTCTTGTTGTATAGGCTTTGTTGTCGAGTTAGTTGTTGCAGATAATGGAGTTGGTGACAACAACGTAGATGGTGATGTGTCTTGTCCCGGCGCCATTGCCGGCTGTAATGCTTTTGAAACAGGTAAGGAGAGTAGTCTTGCAGGAATAATATGCACATACACAGAATGTCAGAATGCAACAGATTTAAGAATGAAATGGTATTAGTCCTAATCATGTATTTCAAATTTAATTCAAGAAGAGCAGTGGCAGAGTGGGGCTAGCTGTACGCGGTTGTTCCTCCAACAACGGAAAATGTAGAATTTGAAACTTTTAGTGAACATTTTCGCTAGTTTACCTCATTCAACTAGTGATACCGCCCCTAAGGACTTTGGTCCGTCACTGAACAAGAGCTGGATGCTTAAAAAGAATTGTACTCAAGAATCAAATTAAATTATACTAAATAAAAGATGCTCAACAAGTTCCTAACTAAACTGAATATGAACGAGTTTTTGTCGCGCATGAGAATTTGTGTTTGCGTGAAGGTGACCGGAGCAGCTTTAATACTGACGAATTTTAAAGCTTGATTCACAAGTACCACTTTTTTTGTAACTAATTAAACTGATATCTATTGAATCACCTGGACATGGCAGAAGAGGGGCAGAAAGTGATGTTATAGGAAGACTCCATAGAACCATCACAGTAAAAAGTGGAAGCAGCATCGTCACGGGCGTAACTATATGCTCGAGGACAAGGCTTTTTGAATATCAAGGATGACAACGAAAAGTCGGAACGTTGACAATCAGTCACATTGCTGCAACAATGCTGGTCTACATTGTTGCAACAATACTTGTCCGTACTAAACAGTTCACACGGGCTTCTACACCCAATAATTTTACTACCATTATTATATAGGCTTGTTCCGAGCACTTTGAGCTCAGCAAGGCACGAGTTTTGAAGATCAAAAACGCAGCCAGTGGCCGCGCACCCTGGTCCACTTTCAACATCTGGAGCTACCAATAAAGGGAGGTTGTACCCTCTTACAACACTAACGTCGTAGAAGTCATAATTATTGTATTGAGTGAATGCAAACTCAGCTAAAGTAACCGGACTTGTAGATGACGAGTTGCAGTGTATATTGCCAGTGGCGCAGTCACCGGTCTGGCACGAGAAAATGCGGGTTGATTTATTAGTCGAACAGAGGGTTCGGCCCCACACTCGGCCATTCCAGTTAAATTCAACGGGTATTGCTCTGGATTCGCCCTCCTGGAGGGCGAACCCAGAGTTGTCAGTTGACAATGTGCCAGAAGGCCCAGAAGTAGTTACGATAGCTGGCCATACCGTGTAGCGGCAGCTATTCGTTATTGTTAATATTTTGGCATTTCCTGCTGTCAAGTAATATTCACATGGTATTAGTACTTAGCAGGGTGAAATTTTTATAAGATGGTTATTATCGTCTGTTTACTTCTGATTAAAACGACTCGTACAAAGAATAAGAAAGAAAACAAATAATTGATATTACAAATTTGAACGGACTTACCAGAAAATAAATGAATCTGCAGAGTAAGGATTAGAATAGTGGATGCTTGAACAAGCGTAGCCATTAAAAGAAAACAAAGTGTTGAATAGTCTCGAGTACAATTTTTCCAGTCTTTCTACAGTAGGTCTACATTTCCGTGTCATAGGTTACAAATGAAAGGCCAACATATGCGGAGCAATAATACATAATTGTGCATTTGTGAATTGTGAGTGAGTAAGCCCGGCAAAGTTGACCCAATGGAATAAGGTTGACCCAGGCTCGGATATGACCCGAAAGGTATACCTAGAAAAAGGGGTGAATAAAAAGTGGCCCGGACCGGTAAACCAGACCGACCCCGACCGGCCGGTCCGTTCCGGTCTCCGGTCCGGTCTGGACCATACTTCAAAAAAAAATTCAATTTACCCTTTAAAACAATGACCGGTCCGGTCCAAACCCGGAAAAAACCGGACCTTAAGGGTTCCGGTCTGGTCCGGTCCGGTCCCCCTCTTAACCGGTCCGGTCTTGGAATAGGTGGCTAGCCGGTCCGCGGGTTTGTCCGGTCCGGTCCGGTCCGGTCCGGTTCTGGACCGGTGAACACCCCTACCTAGAAAAATGAACCCAAATCCGAAACATCCATAGAAAATATCTTAAATGATAACTGATCAAACATCTGATATGAGTAACGTAAGTAGTACCCGAAAACCGACTCAATCTGAATCTAACTGTACCTAAACTGAATTCAATAATAACCGAATGATATTTGAACCTGAATATTTATATTCTCATAAAAACACTTACTCCCTCCGTCCCAGTCAATTGTTGTCTTATTATTTTTTTATGTGTCTCAATCAATTGTTGTCCATTATATATTTGAAAGTATTATATGAGTAATTTGATCACCCCATGAGATTATTGTCTACTTGTCATCCACTAAGTGGAACCATCACTCTTTCCTTGGTCTTTGTGCCAAAATGAAAGGACAACAATTAACCGGGACGGAAGGAGTATATTTTAGGTGTTTTTTCATTGATTATTTGTCTATTAATAATATTATGAGTTATTATATTTAAATTGAAAATTAGAAGGTGTAGTTAAGCTTTTTTTTTTTTACCCCAACTCAATAAAACAACGACCTGAAACTCAACTGAACTCATATTGACCTTACCTGAATCGTACCCTACTCGAAAACAACAAAATCCGAATAATGTTAACCGAAATAAACCCGATCGAAATCAAACTGAAACCAAAGCTAAGGTCAATCCGATTTAAATCGTACTTATTTAACTCTATCCGAAATCGAATCGAATGACCTGTTTGCTCGGTCTATTGAAAGGGTATAACTCGTTTCCAAAATTTGATCTAGCTTGACTCAAACTTTCATTGATCTCGGTGTTCAGGTCGTTCCGATCGGGTTTGAGTCGGTGACAATCGGGTCACTCGGGTCGAGTTTGAGTAGTGTCTGATCGGGTTGGGTCATGTTGGGTTTGGGTCATATCGGGTAACAACTTCGTCTGGGTCGGGTCGAGTCGGGTTCCGTCTCTTGCGGGTCGAGTTAGTAGGGTAAATTCTTAGTTGGGTTCGTGTCGAGTCAGATTCGGGTAAACCACATGAACTAGCCATTGCAAGTTTGTGGAAACCACATGAACTAGCCTAGGCCCATTAGTATGGGTTTACACAAAGTGGCCCTGACTTGTTCGTGTTTTCAAACGAATTGATCACTATCCCAAACAATATTCGTCGAAAACAAACAGGAAGGGCCAAGCACCAAGTTATGCTCACCTATGTAGTTCGGACTCTTCAATATTATCTTGTGTAACCGTATCGGACACTCAACACTCGAACGTGGGTAGGACACTCGGACACTTCATATTAGACCAAAAACATGATTTCCCCCCCTAAAATAGACGGATCCGACACTTGGACACGCACCCGTGTCGGATACTTCTAGCTGAGTCCGAGCAACATAGATGATCACTTAAGACTTCTTTCCGTATTTAATCGTCATTTTCTTGTCCAAATCTAAATCTTTGTTGTAAATACAATAGATGATGGTTCTTGGTATGATCATGAAACAAAGTTACAAAAAAAATTCAATTGTTGTGATTGTGATGATAAAATAGATTTACTCTGTATTAAATTTGACATTAGGCCACTGAACTTAACATGGGCTTTGTCACTCTATCAGTCTATTTGATGGCATTTGCTATCACCTACTTGTTCCTACTATTGATTTACATCATTTCCTGCAACTGTTGTTTGTAACCTTTTCTTCCGTGATCCTCGTAACAATTACTCGTACTCTAGGCAGGTCTTGTACTCTTTTACTCGCAGGTTTTAGTCACGAGAATACACATCGGTGATTGTTTCATCCCCTGTATATACATGTGGAGCTGCATATACATCCTGTATATCGCGAGCTTCATCATCCACTGCGCAACCAAAAAAATGAGGCGCCTTTGGTGTCGGGAGGCGAATAGCTTGACCGTTAAGGGAAGCAACAACGGAGGTCATTCTTGGCCTGTCAATAGCATTTTCTTGGATGCATAATAATCCTAATTGAATGCATTTAAGTACTTCTTCCTGTTCGAAGTTGTCTTCTAACACTGTGTCTATTAGATTCAGTGGCTCTTCCTCGTTCCAAAGCCTCCATGCCTATCAAAATATCGACAGATAAACAAGTGGCTTCTCGTTCAAGTATTTTGGCAAATATGAATTATAGTTCTTGGATGTTCATGTGAACTTACTCGGTGTAGTAGTGCCTCCTCGAGCTGCAAACGTCCAAAGGATCGATTCCTTTGGCCACTTACTATCTCAAGCACTATGACCCCAAAACTGAACACATCTGATTTTACCGAGTAATGACCTGTTATTGCATATTCCGGTGCCATATAGCCACTGCATTGTAAATTCAGGGTAATGGAAAACCATAATGACAATTTGCTATGTTTTAAATATCAAGAAAAACTATTTTAATACTTTAAAAAAATTTATAACTGATTGCTGTAGCACAAATTCTAGAATGATGTCAAGAGACGAAGAAAAGAAGGTAAGATATCTTACTATGTGCCAGCTATTCTCTTGGTGTCTCCTTGAGTTTGATCAACTTCAAAAAGCCTTGCCAAGCCAAAATCTGCGATCTTTGGATTCATGGCTTCATCAAGTAATATATTGCTTGGTTTTAGATCTCGATGTACGACCTTAATTCGAGAATCTTCATGGAGATACAGGAGCCCTCTTGAAATACCACTGATAATAGTGAATCTAGTTTGCCAGTCTAAAGATGATTTCTTTGCGGGATCTGCAGTATTTGTATTATAGCTCATCAGTAAGCTAATGTACATAGTTATATAGACTTGTTGATTAATAAAAGAGGTATTACCAAATAGAAATTTGTCTAAGCTTGAATTTGGAAGATACTCATAGACAAGTAAGCTTTCCTTTGGCGATGCGCAATATCCTAATAGTTTTACCAGGTTCTTGTGTTGGAGTCTGGCAACAAGGACTATTTCAGTTTCGAATTCTGCAATTCCTTGTACTGAATTTTTGGAAAGCCTCTTTACAGCTACCTCTTGTCCGCCCTCAAGTTCTCCCTGTTTGCACAAATAAGAACTCCTTACATTCCAAAAAAACAACTTTACTTGATCCATTCATGAAGATTTTTTGGAACAATAATTGAGGTTGAGACATATATGGTGATATACAAGTATGTGAATGGTACATGTATGTCAGAGCTTATTTTCATTATACATGGTCCGACCTGGATAGCGAGAATGTATTACCTGTGTTTTTGAATTTTGATAGACCTATTTACCTTAAAAGAGAATTACACAAGGTTAAAAGAGCTTTCAAATTGACATGGCGGAGAATAAAATCCGAAAAATCCATATTCAATTGGCATGCATTTGAAACTTCAAGGACAAATTTGGTGTTCAAAGTACTCACTTTGTAGACTTCGCCAAATCCACCTTCTCCAAGTTTATTTTCAGCTGCGAAGTTGTGTGTAGCTTGTCGAATTGTATTGAAATCGAATTGCAAAGAATTCGCAAACCTTTTCATCTCATCTGTTTGAACTGTAAATATAGTTGGATTAATAATCGTCAAAACACAATTTTATTATGGAAGATTAACAATCGTAAACACAATTCTACTCTGCCATACTCAGAAGACTTCAAAACATTAAGGAAGGTGCACCTCGAAATCAAGCAATAAGTGTGATGGTGTTTCTTTTAGTTAGAACTCGTAGAAGGGCTTAATCTAAAGCTAGCCTAGTAATTCACCATTGCCAATCTAAATTGTGACTTACCGTTAGCGTTTTCCATGGCCTTCCTTTTAGAAATACAGAGATATATACTCAGCAGTACAAATATGAAAATCCCAGCTGCTGTCGGAAAGGCAACCAACATAGCTGTATGCTCCTTCGCTTTACTGGTATTGCCTATAAGTGTGAATTATTTACATTAGAGGTATACTAGATGCTCTCGACTAATTAACAAAACCCAGTATAACGCAGTAACTTACTAGGTAAGTTTTGTTGTGTAGGCTTCCTTGCCGAGTTGGTGGTTGGTGAAATTGGAATAGGTGACGATGTGTCTGGTTCCGGTGCCAATGCTGGCGATAATGCTTCTGAAGCGGGTATGGAGAGCAGTCTGGAAATAGAAGGAGAGGGACAGAAAGTAATGTCATATGAAGACGCCCTCAAACTGTTGCAAGTGAAGGTAGAAGTAGCATCATCAAGGACGTAACTATAAGCTCGTGGACAAGGCCTTTTGTAGATCAATGACGCTAATGAAAAGTTGGACCGCTGACAGTCAGGCCCGCTGTTGCAACAAAACTGGTCGGTACGAAACACGTCACAGGGACTTTTACATCCAATTACGATACTATCATCAGACTTGCTTACCACTGTCAGCTCAGCGAGCTGGCACGACTTTTGAAGGTCGAAGACGCAACCAGTAACCGCGCACTCAGGCGCACTCGTAACATTTGGAGCAACTAACAAAGGGAGGTTATACCCATCTACCACACTAACGTCGTAGTAATCCTCAGTATTAGCTTGACCGAAACTTAACTCGGCTAAAGTGACTGGATTTACATATGGTGACGACCCGCATTGGATATTACCAGTGGTGCAGTCACCAGTCTGGCATGAGAAATTGCCGGTTGATTTATTGACTGAGCAAAGCGTTCGGCCCCATACACGACCGGTCCATTGATTTGGAACGGTGACGACACTGGATTCGCCCTCCTGCAGGGCGAATCCAGAATCATTAGCTGATCCTGTGGCAGTCGCAGAATTTGATACTACAACAGGCCAAACCGTGTCGCTGCAGTTATTTGTTATTCTTAATGTTTTGGCATTTCCTGCTGTCAAGTAAAATTCACATGATTAGAACTTAGAAGATGTGTTTTATCCAAATTTGTTATTATTAATGTGACAAATTGGTTTCCCACTTGCATTTTGTGAGAGGGGTTTGAGCCGTCTATAATGTCCGTCTACGGTGAGACGAACAATGAGAATCTGTGTAAATAATGTTTGTTTGCTAATCAGAATGGACTTACCGGAAAACAGAAGTATCTGCAGAAAAAGGCTTAGCAGAAAGAATGTTTGAGCAAATGTATCCATTAATAAAAAAAAATTAAATAAAAAAGTTTGTTGTGTAGATATTTTAGATGAGGACAAACATTGGTTTAGTAGGTCCACAATTCCGCGTCTTCATTTTCAACCCATGGTTGCGTAAATGCCAAAAGTTGGACTATTAGTATCTGAACGGTTCTACAACTTGAGTACATTAATTGGGTGTGAGTTGTTTTATTCGAAATCGCAAATCTCAATTCCTCAAATTTCATAGCAAGTCTCTCTTACTACGATTACTATTCGTTTAAAGCTTAAGACGAGTTAAGAATTAATAAGTGGTGCTAATAAAAACAAAAATTTTTGTATATTTTAGGTAACAAGTGAGTTAATTTAGTATGTATTTAACTCCATCTTTGAATGAAAATTTGTGCAAATTTCAAATACGAAAAATTATGAGATTAACTTTCTTAAGTTTCAGATGTACTGGTTAGGTCTAGAACTTTAAGTTAAAGTGAAATTAAATCCATTTTTTGATTTTCAACCAAAATTGCACCAAACAAAGTAATTTCATTCATTTATGCATTTTATCGCATAGTGTATAAGTTGTTATAAACTTATAAATTGTTCACACTTTATCATTTTGAAAACAAAGCATATTTAAATAAATTACATATAATTGAACGTCTTCAAAAGTAATTTTATATGTATATCAATTATGTTAAAATTAGTAAAAACTATTAAAAATATTCTAAAAAATTATATTAACAATTATTTAAAATTTTTAAAATATTACTCTCTTCGATTCCTTAAAATTGCCTCATTTAATTCGAATACTCCTCATAAATCTTAAAAATTAGGACAATTCTAAAGAATCAGAGGTAGTAATAATAAATTAATGTTCAACTATTCAAAATGTAAAAATGAATTTATGATATATTTAAAATAAAATTTTGGTTGGAAATCACTTTCTGTCAAAGTTATGGGGCCTAATTACTCATTTGTAACAAATGGTGTAACCCCCCGACCAAAACCATGGGTTGGAAGCGGTCACTCATGGTAGCTTGTCAGGCTCTGTACATAGCCCACAGATCAACACAAGTTCTTTCCCGCGCATTTTATCCTCACTCATGCGCATTCTGAAAATCAAAGTTAACGTTCATTATTTTTTAGGAGCCAGAATTGAAAAACTTTGACAATGAATATAATTAAAGGTATGAAACCATGGAAGACCAAACTTAATAGTAATATAGTATATAGATTTGCCATGAAAAGATCTTTCACAAAATTTTATTTCATAAAAAGAAAGTCACGTACAAATAAGAAAAATACTGTCAAAGTATCGCTTTTAAAGCCACCCAAAAGCAAGAGCAAGTATTAACTTTGGGTGTATGAGAGGGGGTAGTATTGTTCTTCCAATTTCATCGCAACAATTATTCGTACTCCAGGCAAGTCTTGTACTATTATAGATTTCAGTCACGAGAATACACATCGGTGATTGTTTCATCCCCGGTATACTCATGTAGAGCTGCATTTCCATCCTGCGTATCGCGAGCATCATCATCAACTGCACAACCAAAAAAATGAGGCGCCTTTGGTGTTGGGAGACGAATAGCTTGACCATTAAGGGAAGCAACAATGAAGGTCATTCTCGGCCTGTCAACAGCATTTTCTTGGATGCATAATAATCCTAAATGGATGCATTTAAGTACTTGTTCCTGTTCAAAGTTGTCTTCCAACACTGTATCTATTAGCTTCAGTGGCTCATCCTCGTTCCACAGCCTCCATGCCTATCAAACAATCGACAAACAAACAATGTCTTTTCTTTCAAGTATTCTGGAAAATAAGTATTAATTATATAGTTGTTGTGATGATCAAGTGAACTTACTCGGTGTAGTAATGCCTCGTCCAGCTGCAATCGTCCAAATGTACGATTCCTTTGGCCACTTACTATCTCAAGCACTATGACCCCAAAACTGTACACATCTGACTTCACCGAGTAATGACCCGTTATTGCGTATTCTGGGGCCATATAGCCACTGCATTTCAAATTCAAAGTAATGAAAAACCATAATGAAAAATTTGCTATGTTTTATATATCTAGAATGATGTCATTAGAAGAGGAAAAGAAGGTAAGATACTCACTCTCTTCCGCTCATTTGTTTACCTTTGTTTTGACACAAAGACGAAGGAAGGAAAAAGCAGTGGACAATAGTGCTATTGGGTGATCATATTACCCATAAAAAAATCTTTCCAACTTAGAAAGATAAACAAATGAATAAGACACCCAAAAAATGAATTGATAAACAAATGATCGGAATGCAGGGAGTATCTTACTATGTGCCGACAATTCTCTTGGTGTCTCCTTGAGTTTGATCAACTTCAAAAAGCCTTGCCAAGCCAAAATCTGCAATCTTTGGATTCATGACTGCATCAAGTAATATATTGCTTGATTTGAGATCTCGATGTACGACCTTAATTCGAGAATCTTCATGGAGATACAGGAGCCCTCTTGCAATACCGCTGATAATATTGAATCTAGTTTGCCAGTCTAAAGATAATTTCTTCGCTGGATCTGCAGTTTTCGTACAATAGCTAGTTCATTGAGCTCATCAGTAAGCTAAAGTACATAATTATATACAGATTAATTACGTAATCAAAGTAGTTTTACCAAATAGGATTTTATCCAAGCTTGAATTGGGAAGAAACTCGTAGACAAGTAGGCTTTCATTAGGCGATGCGCAATATCCTAATAGTTTTACTAAGTTTTTATGTTGTAGTCGAGCGACAAGGACTATTTCCGTTTCAAATTCTGCAATTCCTTGTACTGAATTTTTGGAAAGCCTCTTCACAGCTACTTCTTGTCCACCCTCAAGTTTGCCCTGTTTAGGAAAATGTCGAGAACTCGTTTAATTCTAAGAAAATGTTACTTAAGATATTCATGAACATGTCAGAAACATAAATCTTGGTTGAGACATAATCTGTAAATGTATGTTATAGCCGATTAACAATAGACATGGTCCGGCATGGATAACTAGAATGAACTAGTTGTCGACTGAAACATCTATGTACCTTAAAGAAATTGCCAGGATGGTGAATTTGGAACTTTTATGCACCTTAAAGAAATCGGTAAATCCATATTACACAAATTTAGAGTTCAAATTACTCACTTTGTAGACTTCACCAAATCCTCCTTCTCCAAGTTTATTTTCAGCCGCAAAGTTTTGTGTAGCTAACTGAATTGTAGTGAAATCGAATTGCAGAGAATTTGCCAACCTTTTTATCTCATCTGTTTGAACTGCAAAAGATAATTGGATTAATGACCGTCGTAACACAATTTTTCTTTATTCTGCCATACGCAGAAGACTTCAAACATCGTGTAATTACTCGAGATCAATTAAAAAGTGTGATGCTGTTTCTTCTAGTCAGAAGGGTCCAGTGTAAAATTTCCTAGTATTCCACCCTTGTAATTGAATATGTGACTTACCATTGGACTTGTTAATGGCCTTCCTTTTAGAAATACAGAGATATATAATCAGCAGTACAAAAATGGAAATCCCAGCTGCAGTCAAAAAGGCAATCGGAATACCCGTATGTACCTTCCATTTACTGGTATTGCCTACAAGTTAAATTATTTATATCAGAACTCGGAAGTATACTTGTGTGTACAAATGTATATCATGCTATTTGACTAACTAAAAACCCGAGTATAGCAATGTAACTTACTAGGTAAGGTTTGGTGTGTAGGCTTCGTTATAGAGTTATTGGTTGGGGACAATGCAGTTGGCGACAATGGACTTGGCGACAAAGGAATTGGTGACGATGTGTCTGGTTCCGGTGCCAATTCCGGCGGGAATGGTTGTGAAGCAGGTGTGGAGAGAATTCTTGCAGGATTAATGTGCACATGCCACAGACAGATAAGGCAACAAATTTAGGAAGTACAGTACATTGAATAACTCTCAATCATGTATTCCAAATTCCAAAAACGTCAAATTTAATTATAGTACTCGAATTTGATTAATAGGCTTTTAGTCAGTTTTTACTCGGTATAAAATGTGTGGAATATAAACGAATAAAGAAAACAAAATAAGCACCTAGACATAGCAGGGGAGGGGCAGAAAGTAATGTTATATGAAGACGCCCTCGAACCATCACAAGAGAAGGTAGTAGTCCCATCGTCAACACCGTTGATATAAGCTCGTGGACACGGCCTTTTGAAGATCAAAGACGCCAACGAAAAATTGGAGGGACTTCTACACCCAATTATCATACTTTCATTATTCTTGCTAACCACCATGAGCTGGGCGAGCTGGCACGATTTTTGAAGGTCGAACACGCACCCAGTGACATCGCAGTCAGGCCCGCTATCAACATGTGGGGCAACCGACAAAGGGAGATTATAACCATCGGCTGTACTAACGTCGTAGAAGTCGTCATAATCTGCTAGTCCCAAGCCAAACTCTACTAAAGTGACTGGATTGACAAATGGTAACGAGCCGCATTGGATATTACCAGTAGTGCAGTCACCAGTCTGGCATGAGAAATTGCCGGTTGATTTATTTGTTGAGCAAAGCGTTCGTCCCCATACATGACCGGTCCATTGATTTGGAACGAAAACCGCACTGGATTCGCCCTCTCGCAGGGCGAATCCAGATTTATTAACTGACCCTGTAGCAGAATTTACAGCAGGCCAGACAGTGTAACTACAGTTATTTGTTATTCTTAATGTTTTGGCATTTCCTGCTCTCAATTAAAATTCACATGATTAGAACCATTAACCAATAATGCTCGTTTGCTAAATGCTACTGTAATTAATAGAGACTTACCGGAAAACAGATGAATCTGCAGAATAAGGCTTAGCAGAGGGAATGTTTTAGCAAATGTGTCCATTAAAATTATAAAAAAAGTATGTTGTGTAGATATGACATGAGGCAAAACTTTTTTTGGTGCTTTTTTTTAAGCCACAAAATCTTAGTGTTGAGACTGTTGACTGTTGAGTAGACCTCTCAAAGTCAACCCGACTCGAAATGGGGGACCCCGAGATACGAAATTGACTTGAACGACAACCCTTGAACATGACCCGAAATCCGAATTGACCCTAGCCAAACATGCCCGGAATCGACCGGACCCAGAATGACCCGATAAAAAATCACTCAACCCGAAAATGGACCGACAAAACATAACTCTAATCAAACAAAAAATCGTTAATAGTACTAAACATACTTCTTTCTCTCTTAATTATTGACCCCAACCCAACATAAACCGATTTTCTTGACCCGAAAATGACTCGACCAACATACCCGAAACCCTGAAAACCCGAAACCCAACCCGACCCGACCCGAACTAACCCGATAATTTGCCATACGCGATATGACCCGACCCGATTAACCCGTTTGCCAGGTCTTCATTGTTGAGAAAATTCAGGTCCAGATCGGAAAAATGGACCGAACCGGATTCGTTTAGGTCTGATCCTCAGTCCTCACTTTTTGAAGTTTTGATTTTCGGTCCGGTCCAATCCAAGACCGGTGGATTTCGGTCTAGTCTTCGGTCTATCTAACTATTTTTTATGATCTTCAATCTGGTTCGGCCCGGGTTCGAACGGATACACACCCGTACAAAACTTTGGTGTTTTATTAATCTTTGTTGTGTAGGTCTACAATTCAGTAGTTTCTCAATTTTCTTTTTATCTTCGCATTTTCCATTTTTGTCCATTTTTTTATACTCTATGTCTTTCTTTCTATTGTGAAATGTACCCCGTACCTTTTTATCAAATCATCCTTATAACTTCTCTGAAATTACAAAAAATGTCATTAATTTATAGGAAAAGTTACCAAATAATTTTGCTTTATGCCTCACTTACCAACTTTTTTTTATATATTTTTATTGTATTATTTATCATTTTTTCTTAAATAGTGTGTAAAAACAAATAAAAACATACAAAAAATAAATAGAGTAAGTAATTTTCAATTCAATCTTTGTACAAGTGCCAAAACTTGGACTAGTTACTAGTTAGTATTTGAAAAGTCCACTATTTGACTATTTTATGACAATAGTTGGGTACTTGGGTGTGAGGTTTTTACCTCAGGTTAGGGTAAGATTTTTGAGATAAAACTAGTTTTGAATCCCGTGCAATGCACGGGTTAGCTTTGGAGATTTAAAATTATAAATGATTTTTACCTTGGAGAAATTAGTAGTACTAATATGAAAGCAACGGTTATTATGACGTGTGCCTAGCGCCTAACGGCACGCACTAATAATGTAAATGAGGTTGTATGTTTCATCGTATAATTTGGATAATTTCACATTTATCCTTTTTTTCATTCGCTCTCAATGGCTAAATATTATTTTGCGACACTGTAGCGGTAAATTATTTGATAAAGTGGAGGATGAAAAATGATTTAAAAGCTTTCTACCAAAAAAGTTATAAAGTTATTACTCCCTCCGCCCCGGTCATTTGTTTACCACTTTTATTTTAAGGTGTCTCATTCATTTGTTTATCTTTCTATATTATGATGGTAATCTATAAGTAATTTGATCACCCAATGAAACTATTGTCCACATGTCATCCACTAAGTATCACCACAAATGGACCCCTACCATTTCCTTAATAATTGTAACAAAAGCAAAGGTTAATAAATGACCGGGACGGAGCAAGAATTGCTCATGGCTCAAATTATCCACATATTTTGTTGTAATGTTGAACTACTTGTTGGAATTATGCCTCATACCCAATCGGATCGGTAACGTTAATTACTACTGGCTTAATGTTGAACCTAGATGGTCACACACTTACGGGTTAACGTTTACACTTAAGATGACTTTATATTATTATATGATAATAATTAAAGTATCTAGATGACATATTATTGTATTAATAATTGCTAACACAAAATATGTAATAATAAAAGGAGAAAGTATTCCATAGTATTAAAATAAGGAAATAAAATAAATAGTTTATTTTATTCTTCCCTATAAATACTTGGAGTTGGTAATTGGAAACTAACACAATTCATTGAGTTAGTTTTCTACCCAAATATAGAGAGAGAAAAAGGGATTTCTCAAGGGTTCTCATATTTCTGAGTCGTCTCAAAGGTTGAGAGTGTAGTTCGTACCTGGTGTGGATACACTAGAGACTTCGTACTTTCGGAGTTAATTGTTAATCCGTCTTAATTCCAGGTATGTAATTAATCCCTTTTATTTACATCAGTTTGAATGCAATAGGTCTATTAAAGGATCGTATAATTATTATTTCCGATGCGTATACCGATCATTCACTACTACAAGTCTACCACTTTAACAACTCTATTACTCAATATTCATTCTTCTTCAAACATATCCTTCCATATGTATTCATTTTGTGTTACAAGAGACTCGTTAGTCTCGTAGATCTTCATCAATGACTATAAGAAAGACTTTTTAGCTACATCATTGACAATTTGCTAGAAACATTCACTCACCGATTCTCAGACCATCTCCACGGGTCATGATCCACCAAGCTTAAACTCTCTTCCGGAGTGTCACGTACGGAGTATCTTAAATCTTCGAGATAATAATAACACCAAAGGAGATCACAATGGCAACAAAATTAAAAGGGGGAAATCACCTTGTTGCCGTTGGAGTAGTTCATCACAAAATCTAACAAAATTAAACAAAGAAGTTAAAACTTTGGTAAGATAACAATAAAGCAAAATCACTACTACATATAAATTAGTAAAGAAAACAAACCCAAAAAAAATCACAAAGATTTATATAGAGAAAACTCAAAAACAAATATTTTATGATGCTGTGAATTATTCAATAAAACTAAAACAAAACCAAAAATGTTAATGTACATAATCAAGGAGTATCGGTCACGACACTATCATCTTTTCCATGAGTTGTATATATAGGATTGACAAACTTTGATGCACGGACTAATTAAAGATTATGTAACTGAAATATTAATTTGGTATTCAAAGTGGAGGAATATGGAGCAAGTCGTCATTAACTAAGAAACGGATATTGAGATATATAGGGTCAAATTTCATGCCTTTGAGCTTCTCGAGAAACAATATTTGATTTCTAACATTATTGTGTTAATAAACACTATTGCTCGTATTAAGCATGCTAACTTTCTTTTTCATTTTTAAGTTGGTCAGTAAATACGGAGTAGATAGATAAGGGTTATTATATGTATGCTAGGTGTCATTGATTTAGGACGTGACACATGACACTTCAAAATGCAATCAACATGCCTTTTTATATTATTGTATAGATTCACTTATTACTATCAATAATCTATTAAAGTTTTGAGAAATTTTTAGGGATGTCACCCAATAAATGGCTTCCATGTATGATATAATTTTTTACTTTCTTTTTTAGACTTGCTAAATCTCGCGCAATATTTTACTCAACCCCGCGCAAATTTTCTGTCTTTCACGAGTTTATCCCTCTCATTTCAACCATCCACCCTAAAATAAATTAGAATAGAGAGAAGGGACACCATTGTGGGATGGCGGCGACAACGCCAGATCGAACAAAGACCGCCGGCCCACAGGCCACCTGCAACGCTGCGATCCCACATGCCACCGGCTGTACAATTTATATTACACAGGTGTTATATTAACACGAAACTTGTTTGGAACAATAATAAATTTATTACAATCATACAAAAAATTAAGAGCTCACAGCTCATCATGTTCTTGTACATTAGCAGGGTAGATCCCCTGTATATGATTAAATACATTGTTAGGATCAATAATGGTTTTGGCCCTAACCAACCTTTCATAATTCTTTAAAAAGTACTTCTCTCCCCAATTCCTTGCATTCTCTACACTAATACCATCTTCCATGTCGTCCATTGTCCCAAGATCAAGGTCCACATAGTTCACATAAGCACCTCTAGGAGTCGCGGTTACAAAAGGCGTCATGTACTCGTAAAACCTCCTAACCCAACTCAAGTAACGGTTTTCATCATCTTCCTCCCTCCAAAACGCTACGTACAAAATATTGTACAAGTTCCCTTTTCTATGAGGAAAAGGAATTGCGTCACTTTCAATCCGGTCCATAATCCCGCCATATGGGTCCAGTATAACTAGTCCATTGGGTTCCAATGCAACAATATCAAGCATACCCTCAAGCCCCTCGACCGAGACATATTCCCTTACATAGTCGGACTTAGTTTTAATACACGACTTACCCACAAAATACCGTGATTTTAAGTCATGAATTGTGCTCCCATTAGGAAGACCCGAAAAATATAAGACTGATTCAATCCAACTCATTTCTCGATATTCCTCCTCTTCGATAGCCAGCTCCGGAAATTCTCGGTCCTTTATCGACATTGCTTTTATTTTTGGACCTAAGTAAAACCCTACAAATGTAACATACACTTCTTTATTAACACCACTAGTTAGATAAATTCCTAAATAAAACTCATCCTCTAATTTTGGTGCAATAAATTGCCACTTATACACTAACTTCCCCAACTCGTGATTACTTAGGCCTTTTTTGGTCACACTAAAACAAGTAACTATTTGGGATACTTTAACCAATTGAACCTTCCATTTATAGACCACCCCAAAATTCCCACCACCCCCACCACGGACAGCCCAAAACACATCCTCTCCCATATCGGCCCGGCCCAAATCCCGTCCGTCGGCATCAATTAAACCGATATCCAACACATTATCCGCGGAAAGCCCATACTTTCGGCCCATGACCCCAATCCCACCCCCAGAAAAATGCCCACTTACCCCAACAGTTGGCCCAACCCCAGCTGGGAACCCGTAGCTGCTACCTTTCTCCGCAACAGCGGTATACAACTCCCCCAGAGTAGCCCCGCCCTCCACCCACGCTGTCTCGGATTCGACATCGATTATCACACGGTTGAGATTCATCATGTCGATGATCACAAATGGGTTTCTGCCACGTGGCATGGAGGAGATACCCTCGTAGCTGTGTCCCCCACATCTTATCTTTATCTCTAGAGATGATCTCCTGCAGCATAGTATGGAGTTGATAATTTGCTCCTTGGTTTCAGGCAGGATTATTGCATATGGTTGAGGGAATCTTTTTGCTCTTAGATTCTGTAAAGAGAATCTATGGAAATGGTGGAAATTAGATGAAGATTGTGTAGAATAGTTTGTGAGTTTGTGATCGTTTAAGCAAGATGTTAGGGAATCTTGTGTTGGTATTTGGGAAAGGTAAGAGGGGATTTGGTAGAAAATTAGGAGTAAATAAATAACAAGGTGAAGATTATTGTTAGTGTTGAGTAATTTAGCCATGGATGGTTGATTGTGTATGAGTTGGAGTAGAGGTAGTTGATTAGAAAGTGGAGATATACGTAGTATATGTTTGGAAAGTGGATGGAGCAGCTGAGTGCTGACATAGAGGGACAGGATCACATGAATCACATCGCAATGAATGAAATAATAATACGAATTGTTTGGTAAGAGAGTAAGATTCATGGGTCAACAGTCTGTGTCTCAATACTAGAATAAAATTGCCTACGTATTAACACCAATTCGCCACGTGATTTGTACTAGATAGGTCATGTATTATTAAACCCAAATTCTTATTTCAGACGGACTATTTCCGTCTGAAAAATAAGACGGGATTATGTTGCCACTTTTTGATAAAATGTAACCACATCTTATATCAACTTGTTTTCAATAGTGGTTACATCTAACTGTAAAGTGGTTACAAAATTCCGTCTTATTGCTTCAGACCAAAATGGTCCGTCTGAAGCAAGACCAACTGATTATTAAATAAGAACGATATTTTTCGTGTTAAGATTAAGACTGGAAAAAGTCATTATTTTTTAATAATAAATTATTACATGACAAATAACCTGTTTTAACTTAAGAACATTATATTACTCACATTTTGTCTTAAGTAGATCGCATTTACCCTATTTTCAACAAAACTTACTATATCTACTTCGTAGGATTAGCCTATATTTGGCCATTAATGGTTCTTTCAAACAAACAAAAAAGGGAAATTATGTAATTGGAGAAGAGGATTTTACATTACACAAATTCTTATTTAAGACGGATATTATCCGTTTTAAGCTTAATACGGGTAGAGGTGAACTCACCTGATGGCAAGGGGTGGCGATTGCTACCCAAACATAAAAAACTCGGTTTAGAAGACGGATTTTCGCTACCCTAAATATTGTTGAATAATAAGTAAATATTATCCCATAAAATGTATAATAAATATCTTGTGGTTTAGTGGTAAAGAATGGTTTATCACCTTTTTTCATGAGGTTTGAATCCAATTACATGCATATTTCTTCATTTTTCTCTCTCAATTTTTTTTTAATACCTCATTCATTAAATCATGGGTTCTCTCCTGAAATAGGTCAAATATATATCAAACCATCTCATTCGTTAAAGAAATATCAAAAGTTATATCTTTATTATCACCGTGTGATATTATTCGACCCGTCTTAAGCTTAAGACGTATAGTAAGCAAGACTTTCTTTTTATAGTAATACTAGGAAGGATCGTGTATCTCGCACGATAAGTTTGTGAATGTTAATCATACATATTTTCTTAAAATTATTAAATTCTTTATTTAGTTATGGATAAAATACCTTATTTTTCTTGTTCTTTTTCTTTATTGCTAAATGCATAAAAAATACCTTATATTTCTTATTCTTTTTATTATTATTTTTTTACGAAACTCATTCTTTAAGCAATGTTGTTTTTGATACGGTCTTGAAGAGTATTGTGGAGGGACAACATGGTTCGGTCAGTGACAGCTTGGTACTCGCAATGGACTCACAATGGACTCGCAATGGACTCGAGTTCAATGGCTCGTTTCGTTTGTATGTTGTCTTGGGTTGGCTTCATCTGAGTATTCCCGGGTTATACAAGCAGCGTGGTTTTTATTCGTATTTCTGTTAATAAAAGGGTTTAGGATAATCATTACCGTATTTAGAAGTTACAAGCTTTATTTTGCAATTTATTTAAGTCTTGAATTATTGTAATTAGGGGGTCTTGAATAGCTAGTTAATTAAATGTCGTCCTTTACTTAGCTAGTTAATTGTAGCCTTACAAGAGGCTTTTTGGTTGTCTTTCAAGGCTATTTATAGCCATTATTTGAGAATGCAAAAACATATGAATTCTAATTAAAAAATCCTAGATATGAAAGTGTAATTTTTGAGTAAAATTTCCGAATCGATTCATCGCTTGAACGAGCTTCTAGCTTTGTGTCTTGAGTTTCGAGTCAATAGGTCTTGGCTTGGTTCTCCTGTTTGTCAAGCTATAGGTCTAGCCTGTCAATCCTCTATCCTTTTATCGCTACTTTCGCTCTTAATTCGTATCACTAGTGGCATCAGAGCATCGGCTCTTGATTTCCTTTCTTCAAAACGGTCCTAGGTTACCGTAATCTCCTACAAAAAAAAAGATGGTCGACTTCGATGATGAGACTTTGCTAAATCAAGTCCGTGAAATGATACAGAATTAACCCACTGGAAGTCGCTCAGGCTTTCGACCCAAGCAAGATGAGTAAAAAGTAACGGCATTACCTGAATTCTTCGGAGGAACTGACCCAGAAGATTACTTGGAATGGGAGAGGAAAGTCGATTGAATGTTCGATTTCAAAGATCTACGTGACGATAAGAGATAATGTAAGTACGCCATCTTCAAACTGGGTAAGGGAGCTTCATTGTCGTTCGAGGGACTCAAGTCAAAACGAACTCGGGCTGGCAAAGAGAAGATCACATCCCCAAGTCAAAACGAACCCAGTTTTTACGAGGTTTGAATCGTAATATTGCCAATTATGTCGAGTTGTATCCTTACACGGACTTCGATACCCTATGAAGTCTTTGCGTAAAAATCGAGAATTAAGGGGAGTCAAGATATGGGGGTTCAAGTGGACTAGATTGTCATCGCCATAAGGGTTGTTTATGTGCGCTTTTCGCAGTGAATGGCTAAAAAGTAAGGAGAAGTAGAAACTTATGTTTTCACAATAAAGTATTTAAGAGTAATTAGAGTCTAAAAGAGTCAATGATCAAACCTAAACTCATTTGTGGAAATTGTAAGACCTAAGATCTTTTTAGAATTTGATTTTACTACAATATCATAATAATTTAGTTTGTTAGACTTAGACTCATAAGTACAAATACCCCCCAAATTGGTTACCTTAGAATGAACTAGTTGCATAAAATCACAATAAACAAACACATTCCTTGTAGGATCGACCCCTACTTACACTTACTACTAGTTTGAGTTTGTAATGGATACAAATACTAATTTGGAGACTCACGACAAGTCTAGCCAACCACATGTATTTGACGAATATGAAGATGATGGAGCGTGTGATGCTATAGCCAGGGGACCGTACCATTTATCCAATTTCGGCCAAAAATTCGGACAACTTGCTGCACCAATCAAGCATAAAATCGATGCTCACAAGTTTCTGGGTCATCACTGTTTTTATTTGGTTGATTTTCAGGTACAAAAGGTTGTTGCACTTGTGAAAGTTCCTGTTTGTTCTTTGGGTTCGATCGACAACATGGATAGCGATAAGTTGTCTAGGCTTGTGCATGGGTGGAGGGGGGGGGGGGCACAAGGACATTCAACAATCAAATGAAAGGGACATGATGCAACCATATCGCGAGGATGGTTCAAGCTCGCTATTTGGATTTGTCATTTGTTTGTTTTTGTTCTTATTGTTCATTTTTGATCCTGCTGAATTCAAGCAACTAGAATTGGGGTCAATTCCTTTCAAAGGGGGAGGGAATGATACGGTCTTGAAGAGTATTGAGGAGGGACAACATGGTTCGGTGAGTGACAGCTTGATACTCGCAATGGACTCGGGCTCAATGGCTCGTTTCGTTTGTATGTTGTCTTTGGGTGGCTTCATCTAAGTATTTCTGGGTTATACGAGCAACATGGTTTTTATTCGCATTTCCGCTAATAAAAGTGTTTAGGATAATCATTGCCCAATTTAGTTACAAGCTTTATTTTGGAATTTATTTAAGTCTTGAATTATTGTAATTATGGGGTCTTGAATAGCTAGTTAAATGTCCTTTAATTAGCTAGTTAATTGTAGCATTACAAGAGGCTTTTCGGTTGTCTTTCAAGGCTATTTATCGCCATTATTTTAGAATGAAAAAACATATGAATTCTTATTAAAAAATCCCAGAACTGAAAGTGTAATTGTCGAGTACAATTTTCGAATCGATTCATCGCTTGAACGAGTTTCTAGCTTTGTTTCTTTAGTTTCGAGTCAATAAGTCTTGGCTTGGTTCTCCTGTTTGTCAAGCTATAGATATAGCTTGTCCATCCTCTATCTTTTTATCGCTACTTTCGTTGTTAATTCGTATCAGTGTTTTAGAATAAAAATGATTTATGCAAGGTTGTTTTGGCCTTTTAAGCATTATATGCATTATAATATCTAATGTTTATTAGAAGATAATTAAATTTATAAATTATTGTGTATTTCTAATTATTATTTTTTAAACTCACTACACAACAATAAGCATTATGTTTTTTTCTAATATGAAAACAACCATAATAATTTCGCCCTGAGTTATGAAAGAACAAAATAATCTACCTAATATTCATAAGCTAGCGTGAGCAAGATTATTACCAATAGACCCAAATAATCTCGTAACTATTAAAGTAAGGTGTTGTTTGGTCCATGAGGAAAGTAGATTTATGTGGTAAGTTAAGAGAATACACAATTCCCATGAATTAAGTTCCTACAAATGGTTAATTCCCATGAATTAAGTTCCTACAAATGGTTAGGTTGTAATGTTGTATAAATTCAATTCCCATAATTTTTGTTTATAATTACCATTTTACCCTTTGGTTTTAGCAAATAACTTTCTCTTATTGCATTGTTTTCATCTTCCTTAAGCATTGTACAAAACTTATATGAACACCACTTAATAGGTACAACATTAAGGTAAAACTTTTTTGCTAACATAAAGTAGACATTAAGATCAAAGCTTCTTCCAAATTCAACCAAAAAAACTGAAAATCCACGCGTCATAATCGCGTTTCAACCTTAAATAATCGATCCTCGACAAAAGTTTCAACTTAAACATATCTCAAAACATAATGAAATGGAATTAAAAAGAAATGGCTAGTAGAGATAACAACCTAAACTCGATTTGTCTGATATGGAATTAACAAACCTTGGACGTGAATAAAATGTTAAGGAACTACCGAGAACTAAAATGTGAATATTTTATATTTTCATTTCATTATCAAATCAATATATATATATATATATATATATAAAAGAGGCTTTTTTCGAGGCACGTGAGTGGTTCCTCCTTTATAGGAACTCTTAAAGTAAAAAATAAATTCATACATATACTTTCCAAGTTATGGTTGAACTCTTAGATTTTTATTATATTTTTTAAATTAATTATTTTCCTAATAATATTATCAACTTTTCAACATTATATTCATACATATACTTTCCAAGTTATGGTTGAACTCTTAAATTTTGATTATATTTTTTAAATTAATTATTTTCCTAATAATATTATCAACTTTTTAACTTTTTAGAAACTCTTTAAATAAAAATTAAATTCATAACTATTATTTGTCCCACATTGGAAAATAATGTAGATGTGCTAAAAAATATTACATATAAATAGTAGAATTGTTCCACATTGGAAAAATAATAAAGTGGATAATCTTATGATTATAAATAGGAGTCATCCTTAAACTTTATGTATCAACCCAAAATTTTTGAATCTCTTAAATATTGTCTTAGACATCTCTTAAAAGTTTGTAGATGTGATGAATATACTATGTATATATAGTAAAATTGTCCCACATCATAAAATTAACATAAGGTGGGTGATCTTATGATTAAATATATGAATCATTCTTGGACCTTATATAACAAACTAAAATTACTTTATAAAATTATCATAAATTATAATTTTGATGGTAAACTACTTAATGTGTTATTAGTCTCACATTGAAAAATAATGTATTTGTAGAAAATATATATACTAATCATGATTATAAATATGAGTCATTTAGTCTCTTAAGTATTGGTTTAATGAACTTTTAAAATTTTGTATTATTAATTCCACAATAGTGAAATTTACATCATCAAACTTTATTTAGAAAATTTAGGAAAGTATCCTATATAAGTAATAATTTTTATGGTGTATTACTTAATAAGTTATTTGTCCCACATTGAAATATAATACAAGTGTGGTAAATATATTACGTATAAATAGTATATTGTCCCATATCAGAAAATTATCATAAGCTAGGGTGATCCTATAATTATAAATAAGATTCATCCTTGGAACTTAGATATCAACCCATAATCTTTTGAGTCTCTTAAATACTATTTTAGAGAGCTCTTAAAAATTTGTATTCACATTAGTGAAACTTACATCATCAAAAATTAATTTAGGAAAATATCATTAAAAAATAAAGTGAAAAATATTTTATTTATCTCAATATACATTTCCTATATTATATTTAAGTAGTGTTTATAATTTGTATATAAAATTTTGTACATTCAATTCACAAAAAATATTGTGAAAATGAGTCATCTTTCAACTTAGATATTCACCCAAAATCTTTTGAATCTCTCAAGTATTGTCTTTCAGAGATCTTAAAAGTTTGTATTATTATTTCTACCTTAAAGAAATTTAAATCATCAAAATTAATTTAGAAAGTATCGTATATAATAATTTTAATGGTAACTACCAAATATATTATTTGTCTCACATTGAAAAGTAATCAAGTATGGTGAATATATTATGTATAAATAGAAGAATTGTCCCACATCGGAGAAATATCATAAGCTGGGATGATCACGCGATTATAAATAAGAGTCGTCCTTGAAACTTAGAGATGAACCCAAAGTCATTTAAGTCTCTCAAATACTCCCTTCGTCCCGGTCATTTGTTTGCCTTTTTTTTAGGAGTATTTTAGTCAAAGGCAAACAAATGATTAAGACGAAGAGAGTATTGTTTTAGAGAGCTCTTAAAATTTTGTATTAGTTATGAAAATAATATAATTAGATTCGTGGTAAAAAAAAATGCTATCATTACAGTATAGAATATCATATTATTTGCATATACTTTGTGTAATTCTTAGTATGTTATATATCTCACATTGAAAAATAATGTATGTGTGATGAATATACTAATAACTATAAATAGTAGAATTGCCCTATATCGAACAATTAGCATAAGGTGCGGTGATCAATCCAAAATCTTTTGAGTTTCTTAAACATTGTCTTAGAGAGTTTAATTCTTAGGTACTTTGAATCATTTTTCGAGTCATAATATAGATCAAATATAACTTGAGTCCCGACAAGGTTGGTAACATATGTTTAAAATACAATAAATTGAATCAATATATCAATATTATTTTTTAAAAAATTACGGAGTATATTTTATTATAGTCTTAAAATTTCAAAAGTTTATTTTTATAAGTTAACTGTTATAGGGAAATTACGAAAATGACATTAACGTAAACCCGTGCATCGCACGGGCATGAAATCTAGTTAGATACTATTTCATTTCAACTTTTCATTTGCGGGTGCATTTTGTTAGACGTAGCTCGAAACCACAGCCCATCAAAGACTCAAGACTCAAGACTCAAGATCACTTTTCAAACACTAAAGTCTCATTGAAGAGGGATATCCTTCTTGTAAGTGGGAAAGTAAGTGAAAACCCACTTAACTCTTTATGAAAGGCAACCTGATCAGTTTTTATTTAAAAAAATATAACCGTCTTCTATGAGACTTGTTGTTTTAAAAAATCACCCCACCCTAGCCACCCTTTAAAAAAAAAAAAAAAAAAACTCAAGAGTCAAAGTCAAGACCTCTCTTCATCTTCATCTTGTATTACTAGTCTACTCCACCCTCCCACACTTCTCACACATTTCCAATCTCACACACCACCCAAAATGTCTCCCTCACCCCACCCGACCCTCCTCTCCTTCCTCCTCCTTCTCCTAACCCTAACACTCCTAACCACCCACACCACCCAAACCCCAACCACAGACCTAATCGAAGAACTAACCCACCTCCGATCCGAATCCCCATCCGGTGTTATCCACCTAACCGACCACCTCCTTACCCGAATCACCACCCTCCCGAACCCACGCCCATTCTCCTTCCTTATCTTCTTCGACGCTCAAAACCTCCACTCCAAATCCGAACTTCAACTCCCGACCCTCCTCTCCGAATTCTCCCTCGTCTCCTCTTCTTTCCTAACCAACACCCAAAACGACGTCGTCTCATCCTCCAAACTCTTCTTCTTCCTCCTCGAATTTCAACACTCCCAACGCTCCTTCTCCCGCTTCGGAGTCAACTCCCTACCCCACATCCGCCTCGTGCTCCCTCACGTGACCGACCTCGAGAAATCCGATAAGATGGACCAGGGCGATTTCTCCCGACTCGCTGAGTCAATGTCCGATTTCGTCGAGTCAAGGTCTAAACTCACCGTGGGACCCATCCACCGTCCCCCGTTCCTCTCCCCTGCTAAGATCGCGATGATTCTCGCTGCGGTCGCGGTGTGGGCCCCGTTTGCAGTGAAGCGGTTCCTTCAGGGTAATACATTGTTACATGATTATAAGATTTGGATGTTTTGTGCGACTTTTGTGTATTTTTTCAGCGTTTCGGGTACGATGCATAATATAATCAGGAAAATGCCAATGTTTATTACGGATAGGAATGATCCGAGTAAATTGGTGTTTTTTTATCAGGGGTCTGGGATGCAATTGGGTGCTGAGGGTTTTGCAGTCGGGTTTTTGTATACGGTTGTTGGGGTTTTGCTTGGGTTTGTTACTCATGGGGTTGTTAAGATTAGGAGTTTGAAGACGCAGAGGCTTTTGATGGTATTCGCGTTGATTGTGTCGTTTTGGGCTGTTAAGAAGGTTGTGTATCTTGATAATTGGAAGACTGGGTATGGTATTCATGCTTATTGGCCTTCTAGCTGGTAATTTTCGCGGTATTTGTAAGGGGTAATGTTGTTGTTATTGAACCTTTGACATTTTTCGGTTTTGTTTGGAACATAGATATATCACAAATGAGAATCAGTATTAGTTCTAATACTTGTCTTGAGATTTGATCTTTGGTTTCATTTGTGTTTCAAGGTTAGATTTTTTTGCTATGGTTGCTCTGTGAATCTCGTATGCTAATGATATTGGTACAATCTATACTCCATTGCACCAATTTGATTGTAGCAATGCTGTTCCGTATTAGACAATGTTTCTTCTGAAAAGCTCTAGTCTTGAATTCCTTTTTTGGTGTTCTTGTATCACTGTAGCAAATGATCAAGTTAGTCCTAGAGGTACATATAGCTGCATTGTATTTATATGTCAGTTTTAGGACGACTTAGCTTGTGATCTTTGTGTGACGCGGTTGTCAGTTTTATGTGTCTTTTAATGAATGATATTTGTAGGATCAACCAGTTAATATAACTACCTTTCAAGCCACTTGCTATTAGCAGAGGTATTTCTCATCAACGGTGTGCTGGTTTTTGTTACTTTCATTTTTCACTTATGGGTCATGCTTGTGTCTGGCCTGATCCTTAAGAAAGAGTATCAAACCTGTGCCTTACCGATCAGAGACTTTTGCTTGAAGACCAACTAGCCGAAAGGGGAGGATCCAATGACAATAGTAGATAATAAATTATGTATCAAACAGTCAATATGATACTAAACTATTTTCTTATTTCACTTTTAATAACTAAATATATTTGGTATGAAGAGAATGTGTATGGAACATATAGTTCGATACTCCCTCCGTACCGGTCATTGGTCTACCGTTACCATTTTTGGGTGGCTCTTCTATATACGGAAGGTTTTTATGGGTAATTTGATCATCGAATATGACTATTGCTCACTTGTCATCCAATACTACTACCCACAAATGTTCCTCTCCCCTCTTCTAGGTTTTTGTGCCAAAACCAAAGGAAAATAAATGACCGGGGATGAAGGGAGTATTAAATTATTATATATAAACTTTTGTTTCAAAAACATGTCCTCCTGACTGTATCCCCATTTTAGTTTCAAGTCCTTTTCCCTTGTTAGTCTTGCTCAGGACACTTAGTACCCACGTGAAATACCATACAGGGTCTGTATAACAGAATGCTAGTTATGTTCTACGTGAACAAGGATAGTATGAGAATGGCTCTTTTTGTGTTTCCTTGCCTGTGCATTTGTATGCTGGTGATGGTGGTTTGTTGCTGGAAGTCACAACCCAGCATATCAAAGCCTTTTTGCTCTATAGGTTAGAACCCCACTCTTATCAAGTTGATAGCTACATTCTTCTTTCAGTTAGGTAAGGAGAGACCCCAACCTTGCGGGTGATTTGAGATGGGCATGGGTAGAAAGAAGAATAGGCAGGCAGGTTATTTCATAAATCGTAACCTAGTGGTAAGATTGTTATAAGCTTTGCTGCTGATATTGGACTGAAAAACGGTTCAATTTAGCCTCCCGTACTAGTTAAGCACGTTTTGTTAGGAATTTTACTGAACAATTCAAGACTAAACATTTCATTCAATATCTATTTTCTTTTTGGAAAGAAAAAGCTCATGTTAAAACAGAAGTAGAACGAGTTTAAGTGCGTTGTCTCAAGTATAGTTTCACGTAATATGTTTGTTATCTTGTTACAAAGATGTTGATTTTGCCAGGCTTCTAATAGTTTTCAAATGTCAGCTCGATCTTTTCTGTGACTGGTTTCAACCTGTTATGGCCAATTTGTCCTGTGTTTGGCTGTCTTATGTCCTCTGTTGTTGGTATGCACAAAAAGACCAAGCTTTCCGCACTAGTGCTAGCTTTTCACTGTTTTGTTCCTCCTGCATTCATAGATCTGTATAATCAGGGTTTCTTTGTATTGAAGGACTACTTGTTCTTCATTTGTTTTTATGGTAATAATTGGGCTGATGAATGTCAAGTAATGAGCGATTCAGTGATACAAGACTTGTCAAAGGTTGAAAATTTTCTTTTTGTTAATCTTAAGTTGACTGGAGTTGATGTGATTTTAATTTGTCCATTAGCTTTGTTATCGGAAATTTACAGTAATGTTGTTTACACTTAGGTTCTGTGATTTGCTGATATTAAATTTATTCTCTGAACCTTGATTATAAAATTCACAGAATCACGGCTGTGCAATGCATACTGGCAGCCGAATGCTTTCCGCTTCGTCTGGCTCTGTTTGATTCCAGAGTTGTAGGCAGTTTGTTGAATGACAATTGTGGTGTCGTGAACTGTTTTCAATGTTTAGAGCTGAGATATAGTACTGTTTAAGGCTAATATGAGTTTGATCATCATTTTCACGAGGTAGGGTCTATGGAAAAGTATGGCAGTAGTGTTTTACTTGTATCTAGTGATTTTACTGACTGGGATGCTAAATAGAGTGGTCGGTGTCTGGTTGGGCCAATTGGAGAAAATGGAGTCGGTATTACTTAATATGTAATAATGCAGCAGGGGCAATAATAACAAATCTACAATGCGAACTGAAAAACAGTAGTGCGTTAAGAAAACGCAGTTTTAATGTGCAGATTAGTTAGCCTTTTACGATTCCGTGGGTTATAGACTTATAGCATTAGCGTGAAAATACAAACGAATTTGATGCTCTCTTACATTGCATCTTTCAAGCTTCATTCCTTTAATGCCCTCAGTAATACTACCCAGTATTTTAGTTTATTGTTACGAGTCTATTCTGTGTTGCAATATCCAGAAACGCAGCTTGACAGTTTTGAGCATTTTATCACGGGTTGAAATGTCCAAAACTTTTTTTTTTTTTTTAATCCAGAAAGATTACAGGCTAAGCTAACCAGTAAAACCAAAATAATGAGTAAATTTTACATCTACCCCATAAGAACAAGTGCATACGGTATCACTGTATTAATCACGATACTGCTATAAGGTGAGTTGCATCATCGTACTGCAAGGCCGCAGTTTACATCGGATGCTCTCCAATTATTATTAACGTATTATCCAATGCATGGTTATGTTTTTGTTGTAAAAGACCTTACCGAATAGCTGTAACATTTTTTGCCCGTACCACATGTTTGCAAACTTGCAATAGGCAAAAGCTCAAGCCATCTTAACAACAAATTATGTCAAGGGTTGGTTAGTAAATTAACCTTAAAAGGATGAGACACTTAAAAGCACTTTTGTGCCACATTTCAAACACTATATTCTTTACTTAAGCTATGCAGTAAGCTACAATATTCCCCTTGTATAAAACACACAATAAAATTTGAGAGGCAAGTACCAAGTAGTGAAGGAAACTACAGCCAGAGAAAATGGCAGAATATGAGGCGATAGGAAAGGCATTTGTCGATCATTACTACCATCTTTTCGATACTGAACGACCTTCGCTTACTACTCTATACCAACCAACATCTTTGCTGTCTTTCGAAGGTCAACAGTTCGAAGGCGTAGATCTTATCTCTACCAAGATTAGTAGTTTGCCTTTTGATCAATGTCGCCATTTGATCAGTACCATTGACTCTCAACCTTCTGGAATTACCGGAGGTATTATCATCTTTGTTAGTGGTAGCCTACAGCTTGGTGGTGAGGAACATCCTCTGAGATTTAGCCAGGTACTTACTTCACTTAGACTTACCCATATGTTGCCTACTTGCTAGAATCATGGTTTCATTAACTTAATTGACGATATCTTCTGATATTAAAACGCTGCACAAAATAGTCGATATTTAACTCATACAAAGCAAATACAACTAGTACTGGAGTACTAGCCATATAGGACCGGCTCATAAACGTATGTCTGTAATAACTTGTGTCATTGTATGTGCCATCTCGAATTGCAACGTTACTTTGTGATTGAAACATTAAATAAACTTTGAGCATGAATGATATAACATCATGACCGTGCTGATAGAAGCCAATGTAACTGATAAACGGAGTATGTTAGTAGATATGTTGCTCAGACCGATTTGTAAGTATCTGACCTGAGTTTATGTCCATTGAACTTAACTAGCTAGCTAGTTGTATGCAGTGTGTAAGTGTCATGTCTGTGTAAAAGTATCCCGTGTCAGACTCGGGTATGCAAAGTTATAAAATAATTCTAGGTAGATTAGTTTATCCTGATATTAAATCAATTAATCAAGCTTATGTCTGTAATTGCTAAATACGAATTACATGGGACTTAGTTTTAGCAAAGCACTGACATCTTTTTTCTCGGTGCAGATGTTTCATTTGATTCCAACCCTGCAAGGCAGTTTCTTCGTGCAAAATGACATATTCCGTCTCAATTATTGTTAATTTTCCAATGTCAAATGGGGATTAATATCGATTCCAAATTGTAAAATATTTTTCACAACTTGATGTTCATTGTAATGTGAATTTTGAATTGCAAGTGACTGAATTGTGACTTGGCCTTATTACTTTTTAGTACAGTTTTAGCCAAAACTTGTTTAAACCCATCTGCAGAAGTGTGTATGAGCTGGACCGACATTGCATAACAGCCGCTTTAGAAAGGGTTGAAAGTTACCGCGACAATATGTAACAGTCGTACAGGACATTTCGTTTCATTTAATTAGTAATAGTTACTACTGGTCCAAAGATCCGTGAACAGAGACGAGAGGTTGAATTGGGCAACTGCGGGAGCATTCCTTCCTTACCAACAGCGGAATGCATGTCTACAAAGAAATTGTATCTCGGTAAGGTCTGCGACCGGCAAGTAAAGAACGTTTGCCTTTATGTTTTACCCCACTCGACTTTTATCTCCTCACACAAACAATTCAACACAATTAATCAGTTAAGCGAAAGGGATGTCGAATTTTTATTTTTAGTTTAATTTTATTATTTTTGATAACAGATCTTGTTTTGCCCCATTCGACTTATTTGTTAGTTTAAATTTAGATTCCAACTCTCTACATTATTGCAATACCCATCCAAAATCATTGACTTTTAGAATTATATTATCGGTAGTTACTGCAACTCTGCAAGATTTAAATCATGATATTGATTATTATTTGATCCAAAACAATTTATTTATTTATTTCAACATTGAAATCACATGACACACATAATCATTAAGGTATAAATAAATTCTTAACATCTTAAGAATTCTAACAATGCAATAAACCATGGCAATATCTAACCAACTTCTTTTACATAATTCCCAAGATATCAAACAAAATAATTTCATTAAAATTCTATTCCTAATTATTTTTTCTGTGATTATTTTACTTGACACAATAGATGTATCAGCTACTAATCTTCATCTTAACTTCATAAACTCTGTTCCATCTAATACTCTTTCTTCAAATAATGCTTTTGGCGATTTCTACAACGCGAAGTCTGGCTTATCGAAGGCGGCCCAACTTAGAACCTTTCTTGGGTATTCCGTAGATCACATAAAAAATACCAAGACATTGGCGAGAAATGTCAAAAGTCGAATTCTTAGCTTGAAAAATAATGCAGCAATTGATATTTGCATTCACTTACTAGACATGTCCATGGACCGATTGTTAGCCTCAGTCGTGGCTCTTGGTCATGGAGAATTGGGCTTAAACTACTTCGACGTCCACACTTGGCTGAGTGGCGTTCTCACCAATCACGACACTTGTCTCGACGGGCTTGAGGTAGAAGCCCGACTCGAGTTGGAATCTAGGATTACTGACTTGATGGCCCAAGCCAATGCGTTCTTGTCCATGCTTCTTACATTGTCACCTACTTATGAAGTCGATAAGCAAGTTGATTTGCATAACAAGTTGACACGTAAATTTCCTGTTTGGTTGACAAGGATGGATAGTAATCTCCTCGAGGCATTGCCCAAAGAAATTGTCCCTAATGTAGTTGTTGCACAAGATGGAAGTGGGGACTACTTGACCGTAGTTGAAGCCATAGATTCCGCCCCTAAACGATCCGACAATAGATATGTCATTTATGTCAAGCAAGGAACCTATGTTGAGAATGTTCGGATTAAGTCGAGCAAGACGAATATCATGCTTATTGGTGATGGAATGGGCTTCACCATTATTACTGGTAGCTTAAATCATGAAGATGGTGTCCCCACCTTCGACACTGGCACTCTTAGTAAGTACCGTAATTTTACATCCTGTGTCGTTATTATCTCATGAAAGTACATACGGAGTATTTCTGAGATTAAATCTTATCAATTGTTGTTATTTGGATCTTGTAGTTGTAGAAGGCGACGGGTTCATTGGACAAGATCTATGGATAATGAACACGGCTGGCCCAGAGAAGCATCAAGCAGTTGCCCTACGCGTAAGTGCAGATAAGACCGTCATAAACCGATGCCGAATTGATACATTTCAAGACACACTTTACACTCATAAAGATCGCCAATTTTACAGAGATTGTACAATTAAAGGTACAATAGACTTCATTTTCGGCAATGCTGCCGTGGTGCTCCAAAATTGTACTATCGTAGCCCGTCGACCTCTGGATGGTCAGTCCAACATGATTACGGCCCAATCCAAAAAAAGTCCGCTTCAAAACACAGGAATTTCAATTCAAATGAGTCGGATAAGGCCTAGTAAATACCTTAAACCCGTCCAACACTTGGTCAAAACATACCTTGGTAGACCATGGAGGAACTACTCAACAACAGTCATAATGCAATCTAATATAGAAAGTCATATTGACCCACTAGGCTGGGCCAAATGGAACGACGATACTGACACGTCTTTGTTGTATTACGGTGAGTATAATAATACTGGGCCGGGTGCAGGTACAGAGAATAGAGTCGCCTGGTCGGGGTTCCATATGATTACTGACCCGAATGTAGCTATGAACTTTACCGTTGGTGGGCTGATCCAAGGTGGTTCTTGGCTTAGTTCAACGGGAGTTAATTACATTGAGGGCTTGGATAATGGTCGATGCTTATAGCCAGTGGCGGAGCTAGCGACAACCATTCTAAAAAAAATGTAAATTAATTACTGAAAGTTTAGAAATGTTTTCTGAACGACCTTAGAAGCGCGTACGATATCTCTGTAAAACTTTTAGTCTTAGTGTTAGGCTGTTAGCATTAAATTCGAATACTGACTTTGCCACTGCTTATCGCCCATATAGCTAGCACGTATTTGCGCTTGTGTTGTCACACATTTTTCTTATCGACCGAGTAGTTAACAATTACAGATGGTAGTTTCTGTTGTTAGTGTGATTAATCAAACTTTCTCTCATAGAGTTTTTCCGTAAGTGGATATCGCATTTATAAAATATTGTAATTTTATCACCTACATTGTGTGATTATATTTGATCACAATTTATGCACACTCAGCCGTTATTACAGGAACTCCACTGATAATCTCCATTTTTATCAGCTGTAAGTTTTCTGTGAGACCAATATATGACATAATATATCTATTCAAATCGTCATTTTACAACATAAAATGATCTTATTGAAATACTCGTATGTGTTCGTTTTATGATCGTTGGGAAGAAGCTATGGCAACATCTCGGCAATCTCTTTTACATAATTCCAAAGATATTACAAAATCAAATTTCATCAGAAGTAGAGCTCTACTAATCATTTCTATAATTATTTTCATTAGCACAACACTTTTAATAGCTACTAATCTCAATTTTAATCACGTCATAAACTCGATTCCATCCAACACTCTATCCCTAATCAACGCTTGTGGTAATGCGCATAGCGTAGAATCCTGCCTAGCTATGGTGGCCAAGGTTGCCTCTAGAAGAAACACCCAACTCCAAGAACTCGATTTCGACTACCTTACCATCTTCTTAGAACATTCCATATATGACATCAAAAACGCCATGACATTGGCTAAAAATGTTAAAAGTCAGAGACTTAACTCGAAAAACAATGCTACAATTGATATTTGCATACACCTATTACACATGTCCACGGATCGATTAATAGCCTCAATCGCGGCCCTTAGTAATGGACCCTACTTGGGTTCGACCACCTACTCCAATGTGCTTACTTGGCTCAGTGGCGTTCTCACAAATCATGACACGTGCCTTGAGGGTCTCAAGGAAGGACCTCGACTTGAGCTCGAATCCAGGATCAATGATTTGACGGCTCGAGCGAGGGTGTCCCTAGCCATACTTCATTCGTTGTCACCAAATAAATTACATAAGTCATTATTAAGTCTTGAATTTCAAGATTGGGTGAGTAAAATAGGTTTGAATAAGGATATTATAATCCCGGATGTAGTTGTTGCACAAGATGGAAGTGGAGATTACATAACCGTGGCTGAAGCCTTATATTTCGCCCCTAATAGATCCGATGATAGGTACGTTATTTATGTCAAGGAAGGAACGTATGAAGAGAATGTTCGGGTCGAAAAGACAAAGACTAATATTACGCTCATTGGTGATGGTATGTACTGTACCATCATCACAAGTAGCTTAAATTATATAGATGGTGTTCCCACGTTCGACTCAGGCACGCTTAGTAAGTACCCTCAATTTTCTTCGTCTTATATGTTCGGTTTTTATAGAAATATGAACACAAATCGTTGAATAAGACCATTTTATACATAACACTAGCACAATGACAACGAGTTCATCAATAAACCTACAAAAAATGTTTATTTTGATAACCTAATACGGAGTATTTTATATCGATAACTTGCATATATAAATGAGTTATTCATCATCGAATATTAACACATACTTTCCTTTGTGGACCAATTCTATGCCATAGGACGGTTTTATAATAGGAGAGTTGCTGAAATATGTATAAATAATTCATTGAACAACATTCGACACATGTAGCTCTAGTGAAATATATATTTCATGCTTAATTAAAGCTTAAACATTGCTCTTATTTGGCTCTTGTAGTTGTAGAAGGGGACGGATTCATTGGACAAGATTTATGGATAATGAACACAGCTGGCCCACATAAGCATCAGGCAGTTGCCTTGCGCGTAAGCGCAGATAAAACTGTCATAAACCGATGCCAAATTGATGCATATCAAGACACACTTTACGTTCACAGAGACCGACAATTCTATAGGGATTGTACAATTAAAGGTACCGTCGACTTCATTTTTGGCAACGCAGCTGTGGTGTTCCAAAATTGTACAATTGTAGCACGTCAGCCTATGGCCGGTCAAGCCAACATGATTACAGCCCAATCCAGATCAAGTCCGCTCCAAAACACAGGAATTTCAATTCAGATGAGTCGAATAAAACCTAGTAAACATCTTAAACCCGTTCAAGAATTGGTTCAAACATACTTTGGTAGACCATGGAAAAACTACTCTACAACGGTTATAATGCAATCTTATATAGAGGGCCATATTGATCCATTAGGATGGGCTAAATGGGATAATTATACGAACACCACGTCGGTGTATTATGGTGAGTATAATAATACCGGGCCGGGTTCGTTTACTGAGGAAAGAGTTGACTGGGCCGGGTTCCATGTGATTAACGATTCACATGTGGCCATGAATTTTACTGTTGGTAGGCTTATCAAGGGTACTTTTTGGCTCAATTCAACTGGAGTGGATTATATTGACGGGCTTGAAATTTATTCAGATTAATATATAAAGTAACTAGTTTAGATCCCGCCTAATACATGTATGGTATATAAAGTTCTTTTTAGTGTATTGCATATATATTAAACTGATAGTTAACTGTCAAATTTCAGCTCGATGTACTTTGATTTGGGAAAAATATTGATCTACAAAACTAATTTAGAAAATTAAGTAATGTCATAAAATGTGTATTTTTAGTGATAGTATTTTTTTTTAACTCGAAGCTAATAATTTCATTTTATAAATCTTTTCAATCTTTTTTATAATTTATTTGGAGGTAATTCTAATAATAGCTTATAAATTTATTTTATACAGAGTAAATATGCATTAAATCATCATCATTCTTCAATATTATCATCAATTAAAAGATCTAAAAAATTTGGGTTAATGAGCATATATATTTGAGTACAACATAACCCACCATATTAAGCCATGAATAACAACATGCAAAATTGATTAACAACTTTTTAACCAATTCCATGATCAAGCGTAATTCTAGATGGAAGCATACATAAACCAAGTAGAAATCGACATATCTAACATCCAAATCGCACTACCATGTATAATACCGAGTAAACCTTCATCGTTATTTCGATATTAAGTCAATCCTCTATACTCGGGAGAATCGTCTAAAAAGTAAATGTCGGAGTCGGGATCGTTCGTCTCAACAACTAAAACAAGAAAAATAGCACCAAAATGCAATTTCGTCACTTAATCACTCACTATTTATGTGATCGCGCCATACAACATTTGTTGTATAGTGGTATACAATTATTACAATTATAAACTAGTAATTACAAGGCTATAAATGAAGGAAAGAAATAATATAAGACGGTGTTTATCAACCCGATCGAATCACGCAAGAGAGCGTTTTCCTTAGAGTATTTCGACCCTATAAGCCTTTGGGTATCACGAAATCTCTGTAGGATAAGACGATTTTCCTTTGTCTAAGGCAAGAACAAAGATCTATTAAACAAGAGAGTTTTCTTGTGTTTATGTTAATGCAAAATCTAAAAAATTCAAGTGAGAAATTCCTTCATCTCTCATATATATAAATATATGTAAATACTAATGGATAAGTACATGGGAAAAAACCCAAAATACCGTCATTTGATTTCATTTGAAACCCAATGATCTAATAAGAAAACCGCGCGAAAACAGAACAACAAGCAACAGCAACACCACCCCGATCGGGGCCGATCGGGGATGTGACTATCATGCTCCAATTGTTCAAAAATCGACCATGAAACACCCTATCTCGGTCGGGGCTAAGCCACCCCGATTGGGGACATAATATTCTCGGTCAAACAACGCTAAAACACTAAGTATACTACTTAGTATATCCGAGTATAAAACTCGATACAAATAACGAGTCGATATAAATATACTATAAACTCGTCATTTCCTTATCCATTAAAATCATGAACTCGATATACGATTATATGAGCATACACTCCGTATTCCCGACTCACATTATATCCATTACGAGCTCAAACCGATTTTGACTTGAAAACCCGAATACACTTAAATGACCAAGTGATCAAAATCACCAACATTCCTCCCCCATTTAAGTGTATTCCTTGTTTTCAAAAAACAACAAAAACAAACAAGTCTAGGCATAAATAAAAGTGTCCCAAGGATTGAACTTCCACATTAGTACATTACACATTCCAAAATGTTCGAGAATCAAGGTGTCCCACGGATTGAACCTTTCAACCCATATGAATACATGAAGATAACATACACATAGACTCAAATAACTCTCAAAGTTAAAACTTGACACTCTATACCGCCGTGTGTCCATATCCTTTCATGAGTGTATAGGAGGCCAAGTCCGAGCCTCTTGAAGCGGCTACACTTCACACTTCACATAGGTGAATCTTTCCTCGTGCACCCGCAAAATGCACTTTATCAAAGATTTCATTAAGAAGCCTTACAACTTCAACCTTTTGTCATGCGGGTCATGCACATACCTTTCGAGATTTAATACGTGTGCTTCAATCTATCATAATAAGCCTTCCACATTGAACTTAGCCTCTAAAATTTGTTAGAGGGAAGTTGGGTATCTCATCACAAATATCTAGACGGACTTTAAAAACTCATCCCGATATCCGACTTGTAAACCAAGTCCCTAGTTGACACTTTAGCAAAGTAAACAACTAGCCACAATAAGATCTCATAAAACAATCAAAATCACTATATCTATGATAGTAAATAAACCGTGTTCTTATAATAACCCGGTGTCGCGATCACCGTAAACACATGACTATAAACTTAGTCAACTTACCATCACCACCATAAATACAAGTGACATTGATTACAAATTAAAATAAACTCGTACATCATTTTACCTAGCCACTTAGCCTTTTTACGGGGCATGACTAATTGATACTACAAAATCCGACTCCAATGTCAAACAAAACAAGTATAGCAAATGAACTCTATGGAAGACCATAAACCAATGGTAACTCCCCAAGCAAGAAGACATAACCATTGCAGAAAAGCACCATCTACAATGACAATTCAATTTGCATATAAAGCTCCTAAAGAAGGAAACCGACAAAGGACACACCATAATTCATGGTTTACTTTAAGCACTTTCACACTTACTTAATTCCTTGCCAAAGATGAGTACTAGTTATACTAGTTTACTTAGTCAACTTTTCAAACCGCAATACTTAAGTCATAGTGAAAAAACCCGAGTTATGACTCTACTTTCACTCGTCAAAAGCGTCATACTCGTCCCTTGGAAGTATTAACATGAGAATAATAATCATACTCTCATCCTTGATCCTAACACCAAGAATCACATTACCTCCCCATGTCCTTTACAAAAGAACACGATGTCATAACCACATTTTACAAAGTAAAACATCTTTGGTCTATGCCAAAGATTAACATGACAATAATCCTACAACAAATGACTACGCCATAACCGGATTTGTCAAAAGTTGTACATTTAATGCTATTGATTAACCTCTCACATGGCTAAACCACCATTACTACATAATCTCATCATAGCTATCACAAGCCACCACTACCGAGATTATAAGGTAAATCAATTACAACATTAAACTTAAAATTCTTTACATAAGACATTAACATGTTAAACAATCATAACAAAACAGTGAGCATACTAACAACACTATAAAAAATAACCGCTTAAATATCAATTGAAGAAATCATCATATTTTATAAATAGTCAATGTGAGATTCAACACAACTCAACATCTACATCCTATATGGGTGAGTTCATCATCTTCTTGAAAATTTAGTTACCTAAGGTATCATTTATATGCCCTTAGTACCGCTTTACATCAATACACCATGCTATCAAGCCACATAAGGTTACCCATGTGTTACCGCTCAATATCCACATTTTCATGTATCGCATTTGTTGGACCAATTTGATAGTTTTGATAATGACATGTGTTTATGTAATTATATGTTTTACTCGATATATCATATGCGTGTAATTGTGTGCTTTAGTCTTATTATAGCTAGCAACAATTATGAGAAGAAAGATCAAAGTTAGGCATAACTTTGATAAAGTCTGTGAGACAAAGTTATAAAAACTTCAGGAATAACTTTGGAAGTGAACATGGAAGTTATAGTTAACCAGGCATAACTTTAAAGAAAATCGCTTCAAACAAGATCTACATCAAACTACACAAGACTCGAGATGGAGGGTCTTTGTGATCAAGATGAAGAGATGATCCGTATACTGAAGATCTTTGTGAAGATTAGATAGTATAGGTCGTCATTCGGTAACTATTCCATTCGAGAGATTTTATGTTCAAAAGTTATAGCTTTAGTCTATGACTTTGGATGATAAAATATTGATGCATGATTTTGGAAATAAAATGTTTTGAAATGTTTTCAAAAGTGAAAGAGTATTTTTATATTTATCAATTATTTTAATAGAGAATATATTTATGAGATTCTATTGGTTAGTAATACAACTTATGGGTTGTCATGCTACCTAGGGTTTCTAATATATTCTATCTCAATTTGTTGTTAATCTAATTAGCCCACCTAGTGGTTGAGCCATCTAGGGTTTCGTGAAACCTAGTTTGTGCCAGCTAGGGATTCGTGCTCCTAGGGTTTCGTGAGCTAGGATTCGGCCTCCATAGGTTGTTTCCTTAGTTTACCTAATCTAGGATTCTACTATATCTTTACAACAATATTTTGAGATATAAAGATAAATATATTTCTATAAGATAAACCTAATAATATTTTGAGATAAAGATATTTCTAAAAGATAAGCAAATATTATTTTATGGTAAGATAAGTATCTTTATTAAATATTATACTAGGGTTTTAGATCTACTATGATTCTACTACTATAAATACTCCTTCACATACAAATTGCAAAACACACGACTACACACGAAATACACTACATACACACGGCACAATTATTTACTAGTGTTGATTTTCCAAAATCGTTTTAAAGCAAACCTTTGAGCAAATAGTTATTATTTTTAGAGTTTGTTTTTAAAAGAGTCGTGCATCAATTATTATCAATCGCTTGAGTGAAATACGTTATTGGATAATAGTACATCATTATAAGCTTACAATTCTTTAACGGGAATCTGTGTGAGTTATATTGTACTTTCTTATTAGCGTAAGATAGTATAGAGTATTTAGCGATACTCACCTTGAGTTATAATCATAGTGTTGATTATACGAGTGGGTTGGTAATTTTTGTAATCCGTAGAAAGGTACTAAAAATTATTAATCGAGAATAGTGGACGTAGGTTTCAACGTGTGAAACTGAACCACTTCAAAAATCGTGTGCCTCTCTCTTATCTCTTTACTTTTCGTTATTTCGTTATTCGCGCTTACTTTGATTAATTAATTAGTTGATTTTAATTCATAAGATCAAATAATTAATTACATATCATATAAATCGAAAAAGTGGGGCTAGTTTTTAATACTCAATTCACCCCCCCCCCCTCTTTCGTATTCGATCAATAGACTCTACAATTGGTATCAGAGCCTCGTGCTCTTGATTGCCTTACAGCAAGAGTCTGATCCATTTATCTTTTTATTTTTATTTATTTTCCGCTGCATTTAATTTTATTTTAATGGATTCCAAACATCTGAAGTGTCCCGTATTCGATGGGAAGAACTACAGTCTATGGAAAAATATGATGACCCATTTCATAAAGGGTAACGATTGGGAGTGTTGGCTAATCATTAAGAATGGTCCTAATAAGATCATGCTTGGAACGGCTACAGGCACTTCCATCGAAAAGAAAGAAGATGACTATGTTGAGGCAGATTATAAGAAAGCTGAGAAAAATTCAAAGGCTATTAGTCTGTTGCAAAACGGCATGACCCATACTGAATTTGATCGTTTCTCATCTAGTTCTACTGCCAAGGAAATATGGGATGGTCTTGAGTTAGCTTATGAGGGGACAACTGTTGTCAAAAAGCAACGCATAGCTCTACTTATGCGAAAATACGAATTGTTCTCCATGGAACAAAATGAATCGCTTGACAGCATGTCTACTCGCTTCTCCAGTATCATTAATGAATTGAAAAATCTTGGAAAAACTTTTGACTCCGAGGAAATTGCCAGAAAGATCCTTAGAAGTCTATCTAAACGATGGAGACCTAAGGTGACGGTAATTGAGGAATGTAAAGACCTATCTGACCTATCTTATCAAGAGCTACTTGGAACCCTAATGGCTCATGAGATTACTCTTGATGAAGATGCGGCAAATGATAGTAATAGCAAGAAGGTGGCTTTACAGGCCGAATCTAGTGAAAGACAAGATTCGGATCTTGAAGATGAAACAGTGTTGTTTGCTAGACGTTTTAAGAAAAAGTTCTTTAACAAACCACAAGGGAAAACGTTTAACAATAACACTAATAAATCTTACAAGAAGCCAATTGAGTCAAAAGGGTCTCTTTCAAGTCGTGGTTGCTTCAAATGTGGGGATAATGATCACATGATCAAAGATTGCCCCACATGGAAGAAAATCAAAGACAAAAATCAACGAGACAAACCAAGAAGGAATTCAAGCAAGTGATGATGGCTTATTGTTGGGGAGATCTCGACACAGAGGACGACGAGTCAGAGGAAGAGGAAGTCGCCAACTTGTGTCTAAGCAACGTCAGTCTTGACCTAATTTCTGATAGTGACAATGAAGCGAATCCGAGATGTGTCTTGTTGGCAACTCAGATTCAGAACCAGATTCAGAAGATGATGAAGAGGTTAGTCATCTTGAACTTAAAAAGCAAGTTAAGAATTTATCTAAGAAGTCTTTAATTAAGTATTTTGAAGAAGCCTTAGATCATTGTCATGAGCAGAGTCTAGAATTGAAAGATCTTAAAGAACAAATTCTTGACATTGCTGAGGAAAACCAACTTCTTAAGGCCAAAGCTAAAAAGCTCAAGTCTAAAGTTATGGCAACTTCAGCTATAACTTCAGACAAGACAAATGTTGAGAAAGAAGCTCTTGAGTCTAAAGTTATAGCTAATGAAGCTATAATCTCAGAGTTGAAGCTCAACATTAAGCATCTTCAAGCCAAAGTTATAGCTAATGAAGCTATAACTTTAGAATTGAAGAAAGTCAATGAGCTTTTACAATCTCAAGCTAAGGCAAAGGAAGTTGTTATTCTTGATCATGAGAAAGTAAACTCTTTTCTTTCTCAGCAATTGAAAGATTTGAAGGCTGAATTCTCCCAAGCCAAAAGTCAACATAATGAGGAGAAACTTATCTTGAACAAACGTTTCAATGATTTTCGTGAAAATTTCAAAAAGAACAATCCCTCCAAAGACTCGAATGTAGATCATTCGTCGTGTGAAAAAGAAATTCAGTCTTTGAAGGAATTGCTCCTACATGCACGAAAAGTTCATGATAAGTGGGAAGGAAGTCAAAAGGTCTTAGACTTCCTTACCGAACAGTCTAACAATAACATGAAGAAAGGTCTTGGTCATGAATGCTATAGTCGTAGAGACCACGATAAGTGCAAATCCACTCCTTCTGACCGTGATTTCAGAAGAAGGAAGTATGTCAATCTTTCAGATATCTGATTTGCAATTATTGTGGTCACAACGGTCATGTTAAAGATAATTGTGTTAAATATGTAAATGACAACAAAAATCAAACTGATTTTGTGAAAGAGCATGACGCGTCTAGTGTTAATAAGTCTGAACCTGAATCTCAACGTGATGAGATTAGAAACAATGAGTTCAGGTGGTTTTATGACATGGCTTTCGATTACACATCTGTACCTTCAAAATCTAAACCTAATGTGAATCAGAAGCAGTCGTTTAAACCTAATGTGCGTCACAACTACAACAAACCTGTTAATAAATCTAGCAAACCCTATCCTAAGAAGAAAAGAATTGTAAAACAAATATGGGTTAGGAAGGATCAAATATATAGAGTCACTAACCATAAAGGACCCAACTTAGCGTGGGTACCTAAAAGCTGTATTTGATTCTCCTGCAGGTAATAGTGAAAGAAAATAATCTATGGTATCTCGACAGTGGATGTTCGAGACACATGACTGGAAACAAGAATCTATTTCTTTCACTAGAACCCTTCAACGGTGGCAAGGTCACCTTTGGAGACAATAAGAAGGGCAACATAATTGGTGTAGGTAAAATTGGTATATCTTCTTCACATGCTATCAATAACGTATATCTGGTAGATGGCCTTAAGCATAACTTGCTAAGTATCTCTCAACTATGTGACAAAGGCAACAAAGTCGTTTTTCATTCAAATGTTTGTCGTATCATAGTTGAAGGACACTACAAGAAAACAACATTCAGGCGACTGATATTGGCGACTGATGTCAGTCGCTAAAATGAACTTGGCGACTGATTTCAGTCGCCAAGACCCAGTCGCTGTCATTAGTCGCCAAAAAACATTCGGGCGACTACTTTCAGTCGCCAAATTTGGCGACTGCAAAAAACGTCGCCAATTTGGGAAAATGGCGACTGAAATCAGTCGCTCAAATTGGCGACTGAAAGCTTATGTAGTCGCCAATTTGGCGACTGAAATCAGTCGCCATCAGTCGCCATTTTGGCGACTACCATAGTATTCAGTCGCCAATTTGGCGACTGATTTCAGTCGCCAAGCAGTCGCAAATGGATTTTCACTTTGCAAAAATACAGGGGTTTTGGCGACTGAAAATAGTCGCCAAATGAACATTTCAGTCGCCAAAATACCTGTGATATTGCATGAAAATTTCCGTTTTCATCCTACCATACCATACCATCATACCCTACCTGCAAGTATACAAGAAAACACAAAGATTTCACACATTTACAACAACACGATGTGAAACCAACATCCTCATATAGATAAAAAAAATTGTTTCAAGTTTACAAATTTTCTTAAACGGAATTGTTTCAACCATAAATTGTTTCATGTAACAAGTTTCTAAACTATATCAGAAGCCAAGGTTTATATTGGATTCGGCCTGGAATCCACCACTTCCATTGCCTTCATCATAATCCCGCCGATAGGGAGGGGGACCTTGGTTGCAATTCTCAAACCTGCTTTCCCAAGCCTTGAATTTCTCTTTCATTATCCTTAATTCTTCATCCCTTTCCGCGTTTTTTCTTTTTTCCTCGTCAAGTGCGGCTTGGAGTCTTCCCACGACTGTCGGCTCGTAGGTTTGGTTTGAGGTGGACGACATTCTTCCCCTTGGAGTTTCGTAAAATACGTTCTTTGCCGACCCAATCCCGTAGACGTTCCCCTTCTTGAAACCCTTTACCAAGTCGAACCAAATCTCGTTATCGGATTTCTCGGGTTGCCTAAGTTTCTCGGCGGAAAATGCTTCCTACAAAATATAAACATTGTTATTAAAAATAGCTACAATATTGGTTAAACATTCAAAAAATTGAACTTATTGTAAAAATACAAAAATGCTTGAAACTTACATATAATTCCTTATCTTTTGGTTTGATCCAATATCTTCTATTGTCTTCGAGCCGGGAATGGGTGTCAAGGAAGAGCTCCGGAGCTGTGGGCGTGTTAGCTTTTTTCTTCTTACCCTTCTAAAAGAAAAAATTAAAGACTTGTATAAGAAAATTTTAATAATAAAAAGAATTTAAGTTATAATTTTCAAATGGAGGAAAAAGTGGAAATTATAACTTACACCCAAAACTAGGCTAAGGAAAGATCGAGATCCTGCGTGATGCGACGGCTCAGCCGCTCCATCTTTCTTTCCTCCTTTTTTATTTTTGGATGCTTGGGCCGACCTAGCCTGAAACTCCTCAGTTTCACGATACTTAAGCATATCTTCATATGCACCACCTACAAGTTAAATAAGTATTATAATAAAATATGATAAAATGTGTAAAAATATAACTATATATATACAAATAACAAAAACAAATAAATACCTCTCATATGCTCCGGCTCCTTCTTCCTCTTGACAACCTTATACATGTTGTCCCTTAACCGTCTAGTGCACGTCTCATTGTACCTTTGACGTACAATATACTCTATTCCGGCCGGCCAGTCAAATGTTTTCTACAATTTAAAAGGTAAGTATTAGTAAAATAAATTATTAATTAAAAACTATAATAATATAAGAAAATATAAACAAAAATAATATACCCTAAAATTATTGAACCACTCCTCTTTTTGTGCAGAGGTAGCCTTGGTCCAACAAGTAGGAGCAACTCCCGTCATCTTCTGCTTTGTACTCTGAGTACAACCGCGTACAACCTTTTGAGACGAAAACCTGAAAAATAAATTATGGAATAGTATGCATTTATGGTAAATAATAATGTAATATAATTATAAACTAATAAATTAAAGACATTGGTGGTTGTCTTACCAAAACCCCGCGGGATCAAGTATCATCTTCCCTTCCGGCGTGAACTGGATCGTCTCCGATGTCTGATCCGAGGACTCGTCATTGGTCGATTCCTCGACCACTACCGGACTCTGCTGATCAATAATCTCCATCTCCTCCTCGTCGACTGAAGAAGTACTACGGCGTCTGTTTGAACCGCCGCCACGTTGTCTACCTCGACCTCCTGCCATCTACAAGTACACAAATATTCAAATTGTTAGAAACGGTTAATAACATAAAAAACAAACATAAGCTGTTAATAACATAAAAAAACATCAAATAACATAAAAAACTTAATTAAAATATATATAAATATATCTTTACCCAATTAATCATTATCATCATCAAATTCGTCCTCATCATCATCACCAATTGATTCATTATCATTATCACTATCAACACCACCATCACCGTCAACTTGACCATCACCATCCTCGTTCTCTAAACCTTCACCCTCTTCATTTCCATTCTCATGGATGTCCTCATCAGGTGGAGACAACAAAAACCCGCTAGATACTATTTCTTCTTGAAAAAAAGTTGTATCTACTTGTGAGCGTGCTTTTGTCTTAAAAATTGCACACCACTGCTTTTGATTTCGATCATTCTTCGTGCTTGGATAAGAAGCGAAATATACTTGATTGGCTTGATGTGCGAGTATAAATGGATCATACTTTGAGTATGTCCGGGTATGATTCACTTCGACGATTTTATAACGTTCATGAACTTTCATACCGGCCACAGAGTTATCCTTCCATTCACACTTAAATAAGACAGTATTATAAGAACGCTCACGCCCATTATAGCTCAACTCAAATATATCCTCAACTATACCATAGTATTCGTTGTCATCAAGAGAAGAAATAGTAACACCATAATTGCACCTAGCCTTATTCTTACCGTAGTTGAATGTATGGAAATTAAATCCGTTGACCGAGTAACGATTCCACGTTTTAACCATTCGTGAAGGACCAAAGGCCAAAGTCCTTATCAAATCATCTTGGATATTTAACTCAATTACATGGTTCCGAAACCATGCTGCAAATTGATCCTCATGGTTACTCCAAACATCATCTCTATTCACATTAGGATGTGCTTTAATGAAATCATTCACAAACTCCGTTTCATATGATTCCAGAATCTCACAATTAGAAAGAACGTAAAGGTGAGCACGATCATATTCTTTGTCATCCAAATATCTTGTTCCCCCAATTGATGAACAACCCTCATCATCATGCATTTGGAAAAACTCGGGTAAACTTGTCTCAAGTTCATCCGCTTTATCAACACTCAAGTTTTTTGCTTTGGTTTCAATATGTTTTTCAAAGTAAAGAGAGCAAAAATTTGCAATCTCTTCCGTTAAATACGCATTACATATTGAACCTTCAACCCGAGCTTTGTTACCAATTTTCTTCTTCACGTGATTAAGAAACCTATTCAATAATTGATGGGATTAATAGTTGTTAAGACTAGTGTAAAAATATTAAATCAATTAAAGAGATAGTACGATAATAATTATAATTTAATTACTACTTAGTGATCTTACCTTTCAAATGGATACATCCACCTATATTGGACGGGGCCTCCAACTTTGGCTTCGTAAGGCAAATGTATCGGTACATGCTCCATGGAATTAAAAAATGATGGAGGAAATATCATCTCGAACTTACACAATATCTCTGGTATTTGCTCCTCAAGACGAATCATGTCATCAACACATATTGAAGACGAACATAAATCTCGAAAAAATTGACTTATCTCAACAATTGCATTCCACACAGGAGTGGGGAGGAGATGTCTCAAAGATACAGGTAATAATCGTTCCATGAAGATATGACAATCATGACTTTTCAAGCCTTGCAACTTTAGCTCCTTCATATCAACACATCGACTAAAATCGGATGCATATCCGTCAGGAAATTTTAACTTTCTTAACCACTCACATAAGACCTTCCTTTGAGCTTTGTCAAGTGTAAAAATAGATTTTGGCAAAGACTCATCGCTACGAATGTGAAGATTGGGACGATGGCAAATTGTCTTCAAATCTTCTCTTGATTTAACAGTATCACAAGTCTTTCCCTTTACATCCATAATCGTGTGAATCAGTTGCTCAAAGAAGTTCTTTTCTATATGCATTACATCCAAATTGTGCCTAATTAACATCGTCTTCCAATAAGGAAGATCCCAAAAAATGCTTCTTTTAAACCAACCAATTTTCTTCTTCTTCAGCACCTCCGTCTCTACTTTAGTACAATCAATAGTACGTGACAAATCACAAACCATATCCCACACCTTATCCCCCGGAAGTCGATCTACAGCATGATTGCGCTCCACTTTACCTTTTCTGAAAGCTTTTTTGTTGCTCCTAAAGGCATGCCCCTCCGGTAAGAATTGTCTATGACAATCAAACCAACTCACTTTATGGGAACAAGGAAGCGAAAATGCTTTGCTTTGGTACATGCAACAAGGACATGCCTTTTTTCCCGCGGTAGACCATCCAGATAGCATACCGTAGGCGGGAAAATCATTAATGGTCCACAACAATGAAGCTCTTAGTTGAAAATTTTGCTTTAAAGACACATCATATGTTTGCACACCTACTTCCCACAATTGTTTCAATTCTTCCACCAAAGGTTGCAAATAAACATCTAAGGCGGTTTTTGGATTATCAGGGCCAGGAATAATTAGTGACAAGAAGATGAATTGTTTTTTCATACATAACCAAGGTGGTAAGTTGTATGGAGTGACCATTACGGGCCAAGAAGAGTACTTTATACCAAACTGGCCAAATGGAGCAAAACCATCCGTACAAAGGCCAAGTCGCACATTACGGGGTTCCTCAGCAAAGTCGGGGTAAAACATATCAAACCGCTTCCATTCCTCTCCATCACTCGGATGACACATCTTTCCCGGAGTACGGGGATTTTCCTTGTGCCATCTCATTTGCTCGGCAATGTTTTTGGTAGCAAACATTCTTTGAAGTCTAGGAGCTAGAGGAAAGTAAGTTACGGGATTTTCGGGTATTGGTTTCTTACTCTTTTCACCTTTCTTTTTTTCATTCTTTCCCTTTTTACCTTTCAAGACAATACTTCCCTCAATTGTCTTATATCTAGCCTTTTCACATTTACTACACTTGTCAAGTAAAGCATCATCCTTCCAAAAGAGCATACATCCATCGGGACATGCATCAATCTTGTAATGCGGAAGTTCTAGACCTTTCACTACTTTTTGGTATTGTAGAATGATCGGGTCATGACATTATTATCGGGGATAACATCCTCAATCAAAGAAGCAATGCCATCAACACAAGTAAATGGCAAATTGTACTCACATTTCAAAGTTACTATCCTAGAGGCGGCTTCTAACAATGACATTTTGCTCCCTTCATATAATGGTTTTTCACTCGCCTTTAACATATCAAAAAAGGCTTTTGCTTGTGGGTGTGGTTCTTCTTCACTCATTGGTATATGATCATTATTGAAAATATTAGACTCAAATGCATCAACTACCATATCTCTATATGGGTTCTCATTTTGTGGGATTTGAGATTGTTCGGGAAGTGAAAAATATGATTCTCCATGAGAAATCCAATTGTAGTAGTTTGGACAAAACCCGTTTGTATAAAGATGTTCTTGAACCTCAATGTCATGTAGATATTCATGTTTTTGCATTTAATACAAGGACACCTAAGTTTCTTTGCTACTAAATCATACTCGTCTTGTTGTCTAGCAAATTCAATAAACTCGGCAACCCCCTTTATAAATCTAGCGGTAGGACGTCTTTTCTTATCAAGTCTATCTTCGTACATCCATGTACGTTCCAACCTCTTCATTTTAATCTAAACATTAACCCACACAACAATAATTACAACAATATTGATTATCAATTATTACTACCTCTAGGAACATATCTATTATCAATAATAAACCAAACAATACTATTGTCAACATGGATACTAACTATACTAAAATTAACATATCACTAATTAAACTACTATCATTCTAATTAATAACATTATCAACATGGACACTAAACAACTATCAAACTAATATTATCAACATGGATATTTGTTATTAACAATATATACTAACATAATACATACACACTTTAATTATAAAATCCTAACATTCTACTCCCTCCATCACAATTATTTATTTGTCTTTTGATTAAAACAACCATAAAAAATAATTTAAAGGGCAAACAAATGAATAAGACGGAGGGAATACTAACTTTCTACCATCAATAATACTCCCATTTATACTAATTTAGTCAATCAACAATCCTAACATCATCAAAAACACCAATACATTGTCAATTACAACCTCGATTAACATAATGTTAACAATTTCACAAAACCCCCAATTTATATAAACCCTAACCATCAACCTACACAAACCCTAACTAACTAACCATTAGAACTTTGTAAGCATCACAAATTATACATAAACATCATAATACTAATTAAAATCATAAAATAAACAAACAAACAAGCTAAGGAATTAGATTTAGGAGAGCAAAAGACGCACCTAATTAAGGAAAAGTGACGGAAATAGAATAAGAGTCGGAGTTTGTTGGTGAGGACGGTGGTGATATCGGTGAAGCTAGTGTCGCAGTGGTGGTCGGAGAGGTGGTTAAGGGAATGGAGTAGTGGTGGTGGCGATTTTGTAGAGGGAATAGGGGTTTCGGGTGTTTTGAAGAAATTTGGGGAAGTATAGAGTGGCGGATTAGTTTTGCGATTCTGGAATAATACACAAATTGGCGACTGAAAAGGTAGTCGCCAATTTGGCGACTGATTTCAGTCGCCAAATGGCTTATCAGTCGCCAATTTGGCGACTGAAACCAGTCGCCCGAGTTTTTTTAATTAAAATCTGAGGATTGTTTCAGTCGCCAAATTGGCGACTGATTTCAGTCGCCTTATTCTATTTTCAGTCGCTAAATTGGCGACTACTTGTATCAGTCGCCTTATAACAGTCGCCTGTGACGGGATGAACAAATTCTTTGTAGTGGGTTTTAGAAATGAATAGAACATGATGATTAATGAAAGGAATAATATTAGCAAACAAAGAGAATTATTGTAAATAACACTATAAATAATAAATTGGTCAAAGTATATATGAAGTAATTGATGTAACAATAATAACCATCTAGAGTGGATAATGTTAAAAATAGGAACAATATAACTACAAAAGTGATTCAAAAAGTTAATAGTAGTAATATCTAAGCGAGCTGAGATTTGAAATTAAAAGTACTATATCGAAAGTGGGGAAAAATATAGATTAGTAAATGTGTCATATAAACTTGGTTTGATTTTTGTGTTTGTTTAATCATTTAAGAAGTAGTGTTAAATCAAACTCTATATAGATAAAAATTTATGAATTAGGACCGTACCAATGTAAATAATGTTCATATTAAAGCCTATTTAAAAAAAAGGAAATGTACAAATTTGGGTGTGAGGCGGGCCAAAAAAATTATATTTTATTATAAGTAAAACGAAAATCACGAATTTAATGAGTGAAATAAATATATAAAAATATAACCTTATTATATAGTTTATTAGAAGGTATAAAAAAATGCCAATAGACTATACATTAATTGGAAAATTAAGAACGTAGAAGAGAAGAAAAATAGAAACTTAAACTTTAAATCTAAGTAAAAATTAGATTAAATAAGATGGCAAAAAAACATTTAAATAAATTTTCAGTTTTCTAATTAGATATGATTGCCACTATGATTTATTTGTTTTATCCAATATTGGAAGCAAAGTAATGAAAACAACAACAATAATTAAAATTGTAAAAGTAAAGTAACAATATAACAACGGATAAATACTAAATAGTAACGTAAGAGTAGTAACCGTGATCTCATAAGTTCTTCCTAGTTTTCGTTTAATCCTTTAAAATGTCATGATATAGAAAGAGCAAAACCAATTAGAGTAAGGGTTGTTTGGTTGCATGTATGAAATGCACTTTCATAGGCATTTTCACTTCACATGATTTTACATTTCATGTGAATTAGAAAAACTTGTTTGGTTGCATGTAGGAACTCTAATTCCATAGGAATTCCCACTTACCTAGGGGGGCCTAGGTAAGCAACTTCCTCCATTTTGGAGGAATTGGAATTCATGGGAAGTCTCAATTCATGTGAATTGTGTCAACCAAACAACTCACCATTTTTACAATTCACATGAATTAGAGTTCCTATGTTATTTAAGGGGCAACCAAACAACCCCTAAGTATATACAAAAATGAAAGTTACATCATTAAAGAGAGTAGTAAAAAACTAAAAATGGGAACAATAATATATATAAATAATAATTACAACGAGAATAATTAATATGTCTCATAATTTGGTTGATAAATTTTATCGCAATCATATTAAAATATCTATATATATATGAATTATACAAGTAAACTGCAATCACATTTCATAGAAAATAAATTTAGGTAGCTCAAACAGTGTCAAACACCAATTAAAATATGGCAAATTCTTGTTTCAGACGACCTCTTTTCGTCCGAAGCTTCAAACGTGGTTATTTTGTAACCACTTGATGGTAAAATTTAACCATAATGGTATAGTCAGTATTACAGCGTATGATACCTTATTTTCCAAATGATCGCATTTAACAATAAAATTGTTACAAAATTCCGTCTTCTAATTTCAGACGAAAATAAGCCGTTTGAAGGGTGACTAACTCTTAAAATCTATTGATTCTTGACCAATATATGTTCAATGTTCCAAAATTGTCACTATCTCAACTCGCCTTGATTTCACTTTGATAATCAATCCGACAACTTATTCAAAATTCAAAACTTGAGCGCAAACCACGACACAATCTAATCTCATCCGTCCATTCACATAAATCAACGACCTAAACTCATCCAAAACCCCACACACGGATCACAATCTTCCACCGTCAGATCAAAACCCGAATCCAACGGCCCAACAAAGCCCACACACTCCACCTCCAATATAAATACCTCAAAACCTCACCTCAAAAAATCACACTCAAACTCAAACATCTCCTCCTTTTTTCCCGCTTTCTACAAATTCAAATCTCTTCACCTCAAAACCTGAAAAATGTCAGGGCGCGGCAAAGGAGGCAAAGGTCTAGGAAAGGGCGGAGCGAAGCGACATCGGAAAGTCCTTCGTGATAACATCCAGGGTATCACCAAACCTGCTATTCGTCGTCTTGCGAGGCGTGGTGGAGTTAAGAGGATCAGCGGGCTTATTTACGAGGAAACCCGTGGCGTGCTTAAGATCTTTCTTGAGAATGTGATTCGTGATGCTGTTACTTATACTGAGCATGCTCGCCGTAAGACGGTTACTGCTATGGATGTTGTTTATGCTCTTAAGAGGCAGGGGAGAACTCTTTATGGTTTCGGAGGTTGATTTTAGGATTTTAGGGTTTCTATTATTGTTGTTGTTGTGTAAATTGTTTTCGATTTCTTGGTTGATTTTCGATGTAATGTGGCATTTGGTTACTTTGGAATGTCAATTTCAATGTTGTTTTTTCGATTAATTAATGTAATGTGGCAATTGCTTACTTTGAAATATCAATTTTACTGTCGATTTTCTAAAATGTGAGCTGTTATTGTTCGTTCTTGATTAGTTCTTGATTAATTACTGTGGACCGATGCAATGTGTGACACGGTTCTAGTCTCGGAGCATTTCAAAATCTTTGTTACTTATCCGACACTAAAACCTGAAAAATTCATGGATTAATCAATTTTATCGATTGTAGTGTTAGATGGACCGTCTTTCCGACATTATTATCAATGACCATAGATTGGAAAGAACAATTGGTTTTGATGAAAAAACGGAGCTAATGTTGATTTGTCTCGGATTATAGGTGAGTGATGCTAAATTGATAATCGAAAATCAAATATATATTGCTTCAGTCATTTAACCTCTAAGAACACAATTTTGTAACAAAACTTGTCCAAATAATAGCAGCGGTTAGGCTATTTAAATCGACACAATATCCTCACTCAAAACATTTACAATTTTACATTCAACATTTTTACTGATGTAAAAAAGTCGATATGTACAGGATTAAGGTTCTTAGTTTCTTCTTGAGGCTGCTTCACTTCCACTGTATAGATCTAGAGACTCGTCCCCATAAAGATGTCGGGGATGCCTCCGGTCAAACATGTTTGAGCTTGTGCCCGAGTCAGAATAAGGGTTCATACCGGCCATTTCCAATATGTCCTCGATCTGTTTGACTACCTCTCCCATGCCCGGTCGATCATCTCCCAATTCTTCCACACACATAAGAGATATATCCACATATTTCTCAAAGCCTTTTAATGTAGTGCCTAGACCAATATCTGAGTCGAGGAGCTCGTGAAGACCGTACAAGTCTTCTGATCTATTAATTGTATTCTTCACTTGTCTTACTATGTATCTCCCTTTATCTATTGGTGACTTTCCGGTTATGAGTTCCAGCATTAGGACTCCAAAGCTGTACACATCGCTTTTTTCGCTCAATCTTTGGGTCATGTAATATTCTGGGTCCAAGTATCCCTGAATTGAAAAATATTACAAAGGTTATCAGCCACTAATAACCTGTCAGTACTCAGTAGCCACGAAACTTCAGAAAGGATATTACAGTATTAGACTTACCATAGTCCCTTTAACTTCTGTTGTCATATGACCTTTTCCAGCATCAGTAAAAGACTTGGATAGACCAAAATCAGAAACTTTGGCATTCAAGTTCTCATCAAGAAGAATGTTGTTAGATTTGATGTCCCTGTGTATGATTGGTGGATTAGCAAGTTCATGCAGGTAAGCCAAACCGCGTGCAGCACCAAGGGCTACCTTGATTCTCCTCCTCCAGTCTAAATGTATCCCTGATGCTCCTGCATAAGATTCCGTATAAAAAAACAGCGAGCAAAACAAAACCACTGTCTGTGCACAGCTGATGGATTAACGGATATATTGATGACGTTTCTTTTTTCTTTTTCATCATATAATAGTGTCATCCTTTCCTTTTTTTTATTGTATTTCTTTTCATGGATTCAGATCGCAATTCATATGATCAGAATGCAACCCTATTTGGGATCAGGTCAGAATATCAGATACTACAACTTATTTTTTCCCGTATATATTTTTACCTGAGAGACTTCCTTTTAGTGTGCCATTGGGCACAAACTCATATACCAGTATGAGTTCTTCGTTTTCCAAGCAGAAACCCAATAAACTCACTAGGTTCTTATGATGTACTCTCGATAGAAGCTCAATCTCAGTTCTGAACTCAAGGCCGCCTTGCGATGATCCTTGTTCAGCTCTTTTAACAGCAACAAGCTGTCCGTTTGGAAGAGTTCCCCTATAAACCTGGCAAGGAATTTGTAAAGCAGAACTTCGCGTTACAAAGCTTTTGACGTATGCCAAGTTAAAAATCGAGAAGTTTTAATTTGTAGAAAAGGGTATGAGAAGTAAACTAAGCCAGTAGGAATGCCCGATATACAATGCTCTAGCATCCAGACATGCATTTTTGATAAGGACTACAACTAGCATAGCACTCTTCCCTTTATTACAAGGAATAATAGGCGAGACGTCAACTCTATAACGACTTTTCACTATCGAAACCTGGCTAATTTACCCTGACATAAACAGAGCAGTATTCAAGACATACCTTCCCATAGGCTCCTGACCCAATCTGATTAGCCTGTGAAAAATTGTTGGTGATCTTTTTTATATCTTCTAAAGAGAACAGCCTCGATCCTGTTACCTGTAAACTGCTAGTGGTGCTTCCCGGTGACAACCAGTTGGCAGATGATGCAAGTTCTAGCAGTTCAAAAATTAAATAAAGGAATTATGTCATGAAAAACTGATATAAGTGAACTAATTATATAGGTGACTGACTGTACGGTGCTTGTACTAGACAGTATCGCACGTGAGACCAAGCAACTCAAATACTTACGTATTCCTTATTTTGTGCAGCCTATAATAGTGTGTCAGTATCACAGACGATAAATTGATAACAGTACCTGTTGATTTTGCAGGCTGCACAGGTTTGTTAGCTCTCCTCTTTCGGCAGAAAAAGAACACACCAACGCACAGTAACAGTAACACAAGTGCGCAAACTCCTATTGCAATTCCAACTATAGCAGCTTTGCTGAGTGAACTTGATGGTTCAGGTCCCGGTACGAGTCCAGGTTCCTCTACAAGAAAACACAAGGTTAAAAATACTAATAGATGATTTAGCAATGCATATTATTCATGTTTATCAAACACGGAATTACCTGCAAAGATTGGGTATTCATTCGCCATGAAAACAAATGGTCCGAAAAAAGGTGGTGGCTTGAAAGTCTGATTGCTTAGTATGAAACCTATGCTCCTAACGGCTGTCCTATTGAACCGAACTTGGCCGAGTGGGAATATTTCCAAGTTTACTTCAAGGTAGTTTGAAGAATCTCTGCTCATGTTACTGAGAGAGACAGATTCAACGGCGACTTTGTTTGATTCAAAGGTGGCCATCAGTTTCTTCTCCAAAGCTAGAAAATAAGTGGAGTTTTGCAAGTCCGAAAATTTAGGAGCTCTAAATTCAAGAACTCCACTAAAAGGAAAACCACAATGGCAAGTCGGGCTGGTGATTTCATTTGAATTACAGGCAGAAGAAGTGCATTCTCGTGGTGTTGAGTACGGAGGCCTAGAATCAGGAAGAATACAGAATCTCGGTATTGTCACTGCTTCTACACAAATTGGATTACCAACGAGTCTGAAATCATCAAGTAAGCATATAAGTAGATTTCCCCGCAAACGTCCAACAATTGAGAAGATTGTCATAGTAATAGTTTCAATAATACAAATATACACGACATTACTTTTTCTGTTTAAAACTACAGGCCTAAGTAGTAGATAGTTAATTTAAAGCTTACATTAATTGGAGACTATCATCTTCAGGTCTTTGAGTGTAGGCAGAAATATTGTTGATTTGCAAATCAACACGACGAAGTTGTAGGCTGTGTTCTGGACCGAGGTCAAGTGTGCCGCTGAGTCTATTATTTTTCATTATCCTGAGAAACAGTCAGATCACAGACGCCACAGATAGTCAGATACACACTTTTATTTTTCAACCCAAACATGTAAATTGGTAGAGCTATACAAAAATCATAACATTCTCACACTGTCTCCAAATGAGGAAGGCTGAATAATGGGGCCGGAACTTCACCTAGCATCTGAGATTTTTCCATTACTCTGACAACAGATTCAAAATATGAGATATTAAGACGAAGAACCAAAGTAAGAGAGATTAACAAGAAGAAATGGTAAGGATTTCAGGTTTTGGAACGCTTTCAAGGTTTCAAGCTGAAACCGTTTCACCTTGGAACCTCACCATATCCAACTATAAAAGCATTTCGCCTAAGACGTGCTGAAAAATAAAGACTTAAGAGAGAAGTATACAAAGTTGTCAAAGAAGGCAAATCAGAGAACCATGATGGGATATTTGAGACCGCAAAGCTATTGTTGCTCATGTCCCTGCAGACAAATTAATCAACATTAAGTTATTATGCATATATGTCGAACAGCATTACAGTCGTCTGACAGCTATGAAGTACAACTTGACCATACTCACAGGTAACTAAGAACGTTCAAGCCAGTAAGATCAGGTATGGGCCCCGTCAGTCGATTATTAGATAGAAGCCTGTTAAAGAAAATACGTAGCCAAATTTTGTGAATGTTACAGTCACAGAGCTAAGGCCGCACAAAGTCTCAGAAAAATATGTTGATAGTTAATAAGCATTTCCGTTTACTCACATATCAGTAACGCTAGTAAGATTGCTGATATTTGAAGGCACGGACCCAGTAAAGATATTCCAGTCAAGTCGCCTGTTAAGAAAACATGTGAATAAACGTTTAGATCACTCACTTATAAACAACCTTCGGTCATTCTACTTTCACATATTATCGGCAGTGTATGAGAAATGATACTTACACGACTTCCAATTTATTTACTAGGCCTAAAGTCGATGGGATGCTGCCAGTAAATTGATTATTGTCCAAAAGCCTGTCATTAAAACATATTTGTCATCAGAGTTTGAATTCCGATAAACAGCTGATGCAAAATATCAAGCGTCTACTCAGTAAGGTTGTTCCATAGAGATTGATAAGATGACATGCATGAAAAAAAACGAGGATAATATGTTAACGAAGAAATATATATCTTGACAATATTGTCACGGTACTTACAAATGAATCAAAGTCATATTTTCATTGAACAGCTGAGGCGGAATTGCACCAGAAAGTTGATTCTTTCCGAAGTGACTAAACATCAACCGATAGCAAAACAAAGAAAAGTATTAGCATTTCAAGTGTTTAACAAGACGGTGATCACTGAAATTTGAAATCCTACAAAAAGTATGGTTTTAAGACGTACAAATGCTTGGTGTTAACTAGCATGTCCAAACCAGGCGTTGTGCCATTGGAGATAGGGATTGTTCCGCTAAGCTTGTTGTCAGCGATGTCAAACCAATAAAGCTTTGAAAGATTCCCTATCGTATTTGGTATGCTCCCACTGAAGCTATTGGAATTCAATGATCTGCAGTACATCCCAGGAAAGACTTTTCACATTATTTGAACAAGAGCATAAAACTCCGGAAAATCAAACACAAAATTAAGTAGTCGAGATTCTTCATGGAGCAAATAGTTTTCGCACATAAACTTCATATGTACGTATAAATTTCGCAGAATAAAAGTTTCTTACAGGAAGATCAGACTTGTCAGAGATCCAACAGCATCAGGAAGTTCTCCACTAAAACTGCAGCCAATCAAGATCCTAAAGTACGAGAGAGACAGATTATATTCGAGACAGGAATACATTTGAGATCCCAAAGTGATGACCGACATTATAATCAGAAGAGGATAGTTCTTACAGGCTAGTTAGCTTCGTTAATTTCCCAATTGCAGGCGGAAGAGCCCCTGTCATTCCCTTGTTATAGGACAGGTCTCTTGGTAAAAATAAAATAAGAAAAAGATCAGTCTAGGCTCCAATTTAGTAACAACACTATCATTACCTAGTGCCTCAAGGCTCCGCATATGAACAACTAAAGTGGGTCGGATGTACCCAACCTTTTCCTAGCGAGTTTTTTTTCTTCTCAAATAACGTAGAATGAAAATTGCGAGTAAGGAACATACAGAATTTGTAGTTCAGTTAATCCTTGGATGTCACCAGATAGTGTGCCCTTCAATCCCATGCTTGATAGCGTTCTGCGTTTAACAGCATCCACAAAGATCAGAGAACTGTACAGCTCATATGATAATAAGCGAGCGATACCAAAGTTAACACTTCCAGGTAATACTTACATGGATATCACCCTGGTACCATTGCAGACAATCCCGTCCCAGTTATTTCCGCAAGGATCAAAATTATTCCATGTGGGTGGCTCATTTCTCCACAGTTGCTTCAGAGCAGTTAAAGCAACAACTGCATGCATCCATCCAAGTTTTAGATTCAAACTACCAAACTATAGCATATAACACCATCATCCCAATGCCTTGTCGGCTTCCTCGAATGGCAGTGTAAGGGGGTCTGATGTACGCAGTCTTATACTCTTACCTGGAAGACAGTTTCCCAATGACCCATAGTGAAAATTGCATTGACCCACAACATTCAAACTTCATCAAGAATAAAGACAGTGATTTTCCGCGAAAAGAAATAATAAATATTACACGACTGAACAACCAGGGAAAATCTAGATATCATTTAGAGCGCATACCCAATGGCAATAAATACGCAGGAACAAAAAATTTAGTGGGCGTATAGTGTTCTAAACAAGGCAATGATCTCAACATAACCAAGAAAGACAAAGAAATGGAAGCAAAAAACTGACCATCTTGCCCATCTGTCTCTGAGATTACAACATGAATCGGAGCGAATATCAGAAACAGACAGAATGCAACTGTGAGACTCATTGCTCGAACCCAACACATTTGTAAGACGATTTCGAAGCAACTATAACCAGGATACCCACAACCTCCCTGCTTATTGTAAAAGTCAGCTTACTTAAGAAGGCTGTCCATTGAATTGTGTATGAAGTGGGACAAAGTTCCAAACTCAACGACTTAACAAAACTAACAACATCAAAATAGTCAACCCTTTTAGAATATTCAACTAACTATGGATAATACATCAAACACGCACTGGTGGAAAATAATTGCAATGTGATAACTGATGACCTGTTTACTCCGACTCTTCTTATTTCCTTAAGTTCAGGGATACCTCATTTTAAGCCAAAACAAGCGGTTTTTCCTACACTTAGACACAATGGTGTAACCACATACAATGCAGTGAGGTCTTGATGATAGATGAACCATCTCAACCAAAACTTTAAGGTGATGGTTGAGGCTCATATATTATAGTTATATTCTATTACTTACACCTCACAACTTTTCGACAGTTGACCTTTTTAATCATCGAAATTTGTCTAATTTGAAAATTTTACGTTTTAAGACGCTGAAATAAAAGAAATGAATAATAATTACATTAGAATTGATCCCACACTTAAACGATTATGTCCTAAATATTGCTTAGACATGGTTCCGTATCGACTTCTAAACGAGTTTGAGCAACATAGTCGTATTTGATGACATCAAACCATTTAAATTCAACAGATATCTTATATTATTCCCATAATCCCATAATATCAATTAAATTATGATTAATGGGTCCAATTAGAAATTGTCAACGAAAAGTATGTCTGTTAATCAAATAATAAAGACAAATTATTATCCGCACGTTACAATCTTAACAGAAACAAACATGCACCAACTTGCATGTTGCCAACCAAATTATCAAGAATTAGTCAAAAACTCATTAAACAAAAAACTGCAAATACGAATTAATTAAGTTCATATGACTTTGAACATTAACACAAGTGGGTATCTAAATCAATTAATTAATTGAAAAGGACAAATATATACAGTATATTCCGTACATCAATAGAGGAGAAAGGATTGTAAGAATTATTATTTAATTCTCTATTATGTGGACCTAATTACTGATATCAGTCACCTTAATTAAATAATGGTTAAATATATTGTTTCGGGTTTTTAATAGGAGTCCTAGTTTAAGTGGATTACGGTTAATGTTTACAGGCCATTAACATATCAGGCTCACTTATTCTATTAAGCCCCTCCTGCCACCTCTCTATATAAGCACACCTGTTTGAGCTTTAACTTAATTCATTCATATTAAGAAACACACATAAAGAAAGTGAATTAGAGAATAAGGAAGGCAGGAGAAGGCAAAGCAATAAGGGTTCATCATTTATCTTTCTCAAGTGATTTTATTATCAGATCTAATGGCTACATCACGTAAGTACCTTTCAGTAATTATTGCTTTAATCAAGATCCTATAATTTATGTTTACATGTGGTATCAGAGCAGGATTGTGATTATAGTTATAATTCTGATTAACGTTTTGATTATGTTTTATGAATGAATTTAATGCTTTAATCATGATGTTGTAATACTCATTCATAATTGATTGTATACCCTTATGATAGATAACGTATCCTTGTATCATGATCGTTTCCGCTGCCCTAATCGAATTATTTCGTTTTTAATTGATCTATGATGATTATTATATGATTTATGATGACTATTTGCGCTGCCCTAATTCGATTTGTATGATTTATTATGATTATTATGCGTATGAATGTCGTATGATCTATACCATACTCGATCGAACTAATGCTTCACTCGATCGAGATGGTTTATTAATAATGTTGCTCGATCGAGCTAAGGTTTTACTCGATCGAGCCTTATGTTTTTTGATTCTGCTCGATCGAGCTAAGGTTTTACTCGATCGAGCCTTATGTTTTTTGATTCTGCTCGATCGAGCTAAGGTTTTACTCGATCGAGCCTTATGTTTTTGATTCTGCTCGATCGAGCTAATGTTTCACGCGATCAAACATTATGTTTTTTTGATTTTTCTCGATCGAGCTATTGTTTACTCGGTCGAGTAACACTGTCCTTCTTTGCCCTCGATCGCGCTAGTGATGTACTCGATCGAGGGGTCTTGTTTTGCCTTGTTCTCGATCGAGCTAAAGTTTTTCTCGATCGAGATGCTTTTGTTTATTTTCTACTCGGTCGAGGTCTGCCCGTGTTGGTTCGACGCTTAATGTTTGTTTTCATTGTATGTTCGTATAATATTATGTTATTATGCTTAAAGGAGACTTTCGCATTATGACGAGTTGAAATTCACCACAGTGATTTCATCTCGCACGCGATCAGATCTCATAATGTAATTGGGCATTCACATTATGTTGATGTTCACTACAGTGGACTCAAATTATGCAGTGAATATCCAACTAAGCATACATTCTTATTGAAGATTAATTATATCTTATGTATCGATTAAAGGAGACCTTCACATTATGACAAGTTGAAATTCACCACAGTGATTTCATCTCGTACGCGATCAGATATCATAATGTAATTGGGCATTCACATTATGTTGATGTTCACCACAGTGGGCTCAAATTATGCAGTGAATATCCGACTAAGCATCTAATGGGGTGAAATAACTTGTATTAAGGTTTTACCCACAGGTAACCTGACATTAAAGTGAAACACTCATTAAAGAGAGTATACTTGATTATGTAATTAAGCATGCGTAGGTTGTCCACAGATACTGCACTTGCTTAATGAATGTTTATGAGTTACTCATTTAAGTCTCAAGTCTTAGTCATAATTGCTATTGTGTGATAAACTCAAAGCCTAATGTTCTGAGCATTGTTCATAATGCAGTACCGTTGCAAAACTCTCTCAATAACTTGACAGTCTTTGCTTAAAGTTCTTACGACTTACCACTGCACCAAACTTTAAGTCCTCCAGGCTGTAGCCAGTAAGTACATGGAAATCATTAAGGAACGCTTTCAGACTACCGATAAAGCGGTAGCTGGAAGGCTTATGTCTGAACTTACCACTGCTAAGTATAATGAGAATGGCACCACCATGCAGCAACATGTGCTGCACATGACGAATCTGGCAGCTAAATTGGGAAAACTGGGCATGAAAGTTGAGGATCCGTTCCTTGCCCAGTTTATAATCAACTCTCTGCCTAATAAGTTTGATGATTTTCACCTTCATTACAACACCGTTAAAGAAATTTGGAGTGTTATTGAATTGACCAATAAACTGGTTCAGGAAGCAGCAAAAATCAAACAGAAAGATGAGCCTGATGCCTCAAGTAAGAATGGTGGTCTACCCCAGGCACATCATGTGCATCATGTAAGCGGGAAATCTAAAGGTAAGTTTAGAAACAGAAAGGGCATTAAGTCAAGCCCTTCTGATAAACCGTCTGCATCTGGCATAAAGAAGGAAATTAAGAAGCAGGAAAGTTGCTCTTTCCTGAGCACTTTCAGCAAGACTGCATAAAGCGTAAGAATTGGTTCGAAAAGAAGGGTAAACCTTTGGCTTTAGTATGTTTCGAATCAAATTATGCTGAAATTCCTTCTAATACATGGTGGCTAGATACAGGCTCTAATGAAAGTTCCTCCTTCTTGTGGCATAAACGTTTGGCCCATATTTCAAGAGAAAGAATGAACATATTGGTTAAAAACAATATGTTACCTTCTCTTGATTTTACGGATTTTGGGACGTGTGTGGAATGCATTAAAGGTAAGCAAACCAAATACACCAAGAAAGGGTCCACAAGAAGCACTGCTTTATTAGAAATTATACATATAGACATTTGTGGTCCATTTGATGTTTACTCCATGAGCGGAGAGAAATATTTCATCACCTTTATCGATGATTATTCACGTTATTGTTATCTTTACCTTTTGCATGAAAAATCTCAATCAGTAAACACTCTAGAGGTTTACATTAAGGAGGTGGAAAGGCAATTGGGAAAGAAAGTGAAAATCATAAGGTCAGATAGAGGTGGTGAATATTATGGCAAATATGAAGAATCAGGACAACATCCTGGTCCCTTTGCAAAACTCCTTGAAAGTTTGGGTATTGTCCCTCAGTACACAAATCCTGGTTCTCCATGGATGAATGGTGTAGCTGAGAGGCGTAATCGAACCCTATTAGAGGTTGTGAGGACAATGATGAGTAATACCAACTTACCCATGAAGTTGTGGATGCATGCCCTTATGACTGCTGTGTATGTTGGAAACCGGGTCCCCAATAAGGCAGTTTCAAAGACACCATTTGAACTGTGGAAAGGGTGGAAATCGAGTCTTCAACATTTGCATGTATGAGGATGCCCAGCAGAGGCACACATTTATAATCCACATGAAAGGAAACTCGATCAAAGAACCATTAGTGGGTTCTTTATCGGCTATCCAGAAAAGTCTAAAGGGTATAGGTTTTACTGTCCTACACACAAAACAAGAATTGTGGAAACCGGAAATGCCAAATTCCTTAAGAATGGCGAAGTTAGTGGGAGTGATCAGGTAAGGGATGTCATAGTCAATGAAGTTAGGGTGGCAATTCCAGCTTCTTTGCCCCCAATTTCAATTGATGAAGTTCCACATAATGATAATGTTGACCCAGTCAATATTGTGGAACCTAACGTTGATGACCCTCCACTCCTGAATGATAACATTGCCACTGAAGTTGTTAATACAGCCCCTGAAATAGTATTAAGAAGGTTCACAAGACCTAGAAAGCCAACTACTTCAGATGACTATGTATATCTACAACAATGTGAATTTGACATTAGTATTGATAATGATCCGGTTACGTTTTCACAAGTTATGAATTGTAATGATTCCGATAAATGGATTAATGCCATGAAAGAAGAGATGAAGTCTATGGTTAAGAATGAGGTCTGGGAGTTGGTCAATTTAGCAGTAGGTCATAAGGCTGTCGGCTGCAAGTGGGTCTTTAAGACCAAGCGCGACTCCTCGGGTAATATTGAACGACATAAAGCCAGACTGGTAGCTAAAGGCTTTAATCAGAAAGAAGACATTGATTATAATGAAACCTTCTCTCTAGTTTCTAAGAATGATTCATTACGGATCATTTTAGCTTTTGTAGCTCATTTTGATTTAGAGCTACATCAAATGGATGTGAAAACGGCATTCTTGAATGGGAGTTTGGAAGAAGAAGTCTACATGGCTCAGCCTGAAGGCTTCATTATTGATGGCAAAGAGGACAAGGTCTGTATATTAAAGAAGTCCATTTATGGACTTAAGCAAGCTTCTCGACAATGGTATATTAAGTTCCATAATAGCATTACCTCATTTGGGTTTCAAGAAAACACTATTGATCAGTGTATATACCTGAAGATCAGTGGGAGTAAGTTTGCATTTTTGGTCTTATATGTCGATGACATACTTATAGCAAGCAGTGATTTAGGACTATTACGTCAAACTAAAGATTTCCTATCAAGCAACTTTGAGATGAAAGATATGGGAGGGGCGTCCTATGTGATCGGGGTGGAAATATCTCGAGACAGATCACAAAGGACATTAGGGTTGTCTCAGAAAGCCTATATCAGTAAAGTTTTAGAAAGATTTAACATGGTAAAATGTAATCCCAATGATGTTCCTATTCAGAAAGGGGACAAGTTCAGCTTAAGTATGTGTCCTAAGACTGAGCTAGAACGAAATACCATGAAAAACTTTCCTTATGCATCTCTGGTTGGAAGCTTAATGTATGCGCAGGTCTGTACAAGACATGACATAAGTTTTGCAGTAGGTATGTTGGGTCGATATCACTCCAATCCTGGAATGGGTTATTGGATATGCTGACTCATATTTTGGTGGATGCGTGGACTCAAGGAAAAGCACTTTTGGTTATGTGTTTGTTTTAGCTGTGGGAGCAATCTCCTGGAAAAGTGCTAGACAAACAATTATTGCCTCGTCCACTATGGAAGTTGAATTTGTAGCGTGCTTTGAGGCTACTATTCAAGCCTTATGGTTGCGGAATTTTCCTTCAGGGCTTAGCATTATGCATTATGTTGCAAGGCCGTTGAGAATTTATTGTGATAATACCGCAGCTGTCTTCTTTTCGAAGAATGACAAGTATTCTAAAAGAATAAAGCACATGGAAATGAAATACTTGTCAGTTAAGGAGGAAGTTCCACTATGTCAATTGAGCACATTATGACTAGTGCTAATATAGCAGATCCTTTAACTAAGGGATTACCTCCAAAGACATTTTTGAAGCATGCTGTTGATATGGGTCTGGAGGATAATCATTAAGGCTTTTCGTTTATGTTTGGATCATACTAGTGCTTTGTAATGATGACACTTATGTTTTGATTAATCGACTTATGTTTTATTATGATGATGATTTCCGAACAATTTTCTATATCGTATTATTGTTATTGTATACATTATTGTTGCACGATTAACAGAATTAGTCTTTTTCCTCAATGACATTATTTGGGGATTATGTTTGCTCCTTGTACAGACTGATTATTCTAAGTGATTGGTCCGTAGTACATGGAAGGACCACTTCTCTTTTATAGTAGTGTCTCCGCCATGACTCAACCAGTTGTTCAGGGATGATCAGGGTAATTAAGATAAACCCATTATGTGTTCATTTAACCGTCTACGCGCCTTATGTTATAATTAAACGTGACATTATGTTTTAATCAGTAATATGGTCAAGTGGGAGAATGTAAGAATTATTATTTAATTCTCTATTATGTGGACCTAATTACTGATATCAGTCACCTTAATTAAATAATGGTTAAATATATTGTTTCGGGTTTTTAATAGGAGTCCTAGTTTAAGTGGATTACGGTTAATGTTTACAGGCCATTAACATATCAGGCCCACTTATTCTATTAAGCCCTTCCTGACACCTCTCTATATAAGCACACTTGTTTGAGCTTTAACCTAATTCATTCATATTAAGAAACACACATAAAGAAAGTGAATTAGAGAATAAGGAAGGCAGGAGAAGGCAAAGCAATAAGGGTTCATCATTTATCTTTCTCAAGTGATTTTATTATCAGATCTAATGGCTACGTCACGTAAGTACCTTTCAGTAATTATTGCTTTAATCAAGATCCTATAATTTATGTTTACAAGGATAAACTAACCTTGCTTCCCTTGGACATGCAAAGATTATAATAGAAATATTACAACGATAATTCTTGCGTAAGACGGTTTTATGGTTTTACCCATGCTCTTTGAAATTATACTTTGTATTTTTGAGTTTTTCGGTTTAAGTTGTATTCCCACACTTTTGAAATTATATACTGTAATCTAGCTCATGACATTATTATATAGTTTTCGTTAGTTAATCGATTAATCTACTCATTTAACTAACATTACCAATTAGGCCATCCATGTACTTATTAACACACCTAACACACCCAAGATGTCTTAATCTATTAGTTAAGACAGAGGTATTGCGGACAGATTGAATCCCTCTTCTCTCTATTATAATGCGATAAAGTGCGCTTTTCGTTACACCATAACTAGAAAAATTCACACACCTAACAATAGGAACAAGAGTTAACTTTGGTAAGAGTATTCTTACTCCAACCATAAAGTTTGGGTTTCGTTCAAAAGCTAGTAAGTAAACAAAGAATTAAAGAAGGTTGTTCTAGAGACTAATTTAAGACTTGAGGGGTGCACTATAGAATATAGGAAAATAAGGGTACAATAAAAATCCCTACTTATTTTAAATATAATTTTAAAAATTTTGATATTAATACATGATTATACATCTTTAACAAATAATTTCAAGATCGATTATCATACTTATTACGAACTACTCCCTCCATTCAACTCCACACTACACTTATCTTTTTTCACGTTTGCCAACGCGCGTTTTGCATCGTAAATATAGTTCGCTACGTATTTGCAAAAATTATACAAGTTAGATATTTTTAATATACTCTTAAAGACGAATCAAACAAGATACCACATGAATATATTTTCTCTTATGCATTAGCCGGAAATTGAAAGATTCTTCCGACTTGTGAATAGTGTCAAAAAAGAAACATACAATGTGGAGTTGAATGGAGGAAGTATTAGAGTTGATGATGATTGAGTTTACTTCAAAGTTCAAATATCATCTAACTAAAGCCGGTGTCAAGAAATTAACAGTATGTGGATTATACATTTGATGTATTACCACAGATAATATAGTTTTTGAGTTTTATAATAAAGTTTTTGAGTTTAATATTAAAAATTATGAATTTTACTATAAAGTTTTTGAGTTCATTAATTTGAATATTAAGCTCAAAAAAATTATAATAAAACTAAAAAAATATCACATCTAAAATTTAAAATGCTCGAAAAAAATGTACAAAAACTCAAATTTATACTAGTTTGAGGTAGTACCTCCGATGTATAATCCTTTTTCCCAGAAATTAATGGTGGCCACATAAGTATTTGGGAGAGGCGACATCTCATAAATTATTTAGAGACCCTTCCGCGTATTTTTATCCTATATTTTCATTACAAACATACCCATTTTTTGTCATAATTTGCCTCTTAATAAATTAGTGAAAAAAACTATAAAGTTTTTGAGTTCATTAATTTGAATATTAAGCTCAAAGACTAAGACCATGCCCAAGCAAGGAATTGATTTTCCTACTTAAAATTCATTACACATCTCACAAAATATTTCATTGCTCTGGGGCAAAGACCAGTAGGTCACTCAACCAAGTGAGCCTTGCCAAAAAATGAGGAAAAATGTGGTAACCTAAAGAGTTCAAGAAATCAGAAAAAAAACAAAAAAACAAAAAAAAACAACGAATACATTTACAATGTGTACAACTTCCATTTTCAGCCTTACCCAAAACAAATTTTTCGGATATTTATCGTAAAATATGATCATTAGTGTAGGGAATATAGACATCTTCACCACTGACACCTTCGTACCCAGACGAATATGCAACTGATCCCGATTCAAGATTCGGGTTCAAACCAGCAAGCTTCACGATATTCTCGATTTCTTTAACCAACTCGCCCATTGTAGGCCTATCAGCTCCGGCTTCTTCCACGCACCTTAGTGCTAAATCAACAAACTTTTCAAGACCGACTAGCAGAGTTGTGGTTGTAAGGAGGACAGGGTCCATTAGCACTTCAAGGTTATACAAGTCTTTTGTCCTGTCGATTGTTGTTTTGATCTCCTTCACGACGTATTTTCCTTTGTGTATTGGCATTCTTGCTGTTACCATTTCCATCATGACTACTCCAAAGCTGAAAACGTCACTTTTCTCGGTCACTTGGTTTGACATGAAATACTCTGGGTCCAGGTATCCCTGCAGCAAGAAACGGACACATATATCGTTCAAATTTCAACAAAATATTTATATTCTCGAGACTGATATATGAATCAACCATTTTAACTAGTTTGCATAATTCAGATCGTTCAACAATTTTGAACTCATTTGAGTAACTTCATGGATAAAGTCGTAAAGATAAGGGCTGACCGCCTGAGTTGTGATTAGACGAAAAATGGGTTATTGAGATCGCATTTTGTCAGGGTATTAAATTAGGGCAATGACACTGAATCAAAAGTGAGTTTATATGTTCCTGCGATCGCACTGTGTCAGAAACTGTACCAAATAATGTTTTCAGAAGAGAGATTTAAGAAAATTCATAGCTCACCATTGTTCCTTTGACTTGGGTAGTCATATGACCCTTCTCAGTGTCACCAAAAAGCTTGGAGAGACCAAAGTCAGCAACTTTAGCATTCAGACGTTCGTCAAGAAGAATGTTGCTGGACTTGATATCCCTGTGTATAATTGGTGGATCGGCGAGCTCGTGCAAATAGTGTAAGCCCCTAGCTGCTCCAAGTGTTATCATCAGTCTTCTTATCCAGTCTAGCTGAATCCCAGTCTTTCCTGCATCATTCATACATCATAGAAACATAAACAAGGTGACTGATATATCAAATAACGTGACAGAGTAATTCACCATTTGTTGGAGTGTTTCACTATGATATTTATGATACCGATCACTGGCTTAACAATAAAAGAGATGCACACTCATGGTCAGTTTTACATGGTAGACAGACTCTGACTAGTTGCTTTATTTTGGCATCGTCTATATGATTATAGACTTGCAAATGGGTCATTCGGGTACGAGTCGTGACAGGTTCACGACGTTTTCGGGTCTTGTGGACTTGTGGTTAAGGATAGCCACTTTCAAGCATTTGGCACGGCGGTTGAGTAACTTTTCATGCAGGTTATTTCGTATTCCAATCTACTTTAAGTTATTTTTTTTTTGGTCAGTTTCGGGTTGGGTCAACTTGGGGGCCTCTTAGCTTTCCCGTTTGCCCTTCTATCCATGAATACCTTTTCGTCAAGCTGAAAGTTCAAGTATTCAAATTACAGTTCCGAAACCTTCTGCAATCTAAAAGACTTACCTGAAAGACTCTCAGTCAGAGTGCCCTTGGGAACAAATTCATAAACAAGCATCTGTTCCCCTTGTTCACAGCAAAACCCAACGAGTTTGACGAGATTCTTATGATGAACCCTTGATAAAAGTTCTATCTCATTTTTAAACTCTTTAGTACCCTGCATAGATCCTTCCTGAGACCTTTTAATAGCAACAACCTGATTGTCTTCAAGTGTACCTTTGTAAACCTGCAACGACAGTACTCTTCAATAAGACAGAGAAAAAAGTAAATCATATCCAATTTTTCAAGCCGAAAAAACAAAATGATACTCGAGTTGCAATCTACTTGGGGTTCAAGCAAATTCACTGGCCCGACATTCTATAATGTTGACAGACGATGATTCAATAGAAACTAAGTTCAGTTTGTACTCCTAACTCCTAAGCTTCCAGTTTACCTTCAAAACAGAAAACTCCTTTCCCTAGAATCCACTCAACCAGGCTGACTACAACACGATTAAAAAACAGTGAAGACTATTTATTCATGGCATTGCAACAAGGTTACTGAACAGATAGCTAAGACGAAAGCAAAGTATACGAAATTTTAACCAATATGATCAAATAATGCACAATGGGGCCAGGTAAGTGCAGCTAGTTTTTTTTCCCCCTCTTTTCTGCCCTTATTTTGTAAATGGGACTCTGCCCTTCACTGGTACTCGACATGGTGACACAGAGTCACCCCTCGGTGTCTGCTATATTTTCACTTGCCCCCTTTTCACACAACGCAACCAATTTACACTTGGAAAGGAGAGAAAGCTAACGGAAAAATAAAATATGCTATATTCGTGAGAAAAGAGAGCATTTCAACCTTCCCATAACCTCCGGCTCCGATGTTGTTGTCTTCTGAGAAATTGTTGGTACATTTCTGCAGCTCTCTAAATGTGAAAAACCTGGCTCCTTTCATATGAGGAAGACCTAGATCTGTCTGCTGTTTCTCCCAAGATACTGCATTTACGAAAAATGATGAGCAGCTGTTATAGAATCCGAATTGTTAATCAGACCTAGAATTTCAGTAATTACCAAAAGAATTAGCCTGCTGCTTGGCCTTTTCTGCTCTCCTCTTCTGATAACATGCATAGCCTCCAGCACAAATTAACAATAACAGTAGAACAGAACATCCTACAGCCGCTCCAATAATGACACCGGTTGAACTTTTTTTTCCTGGGGATTGAAAGATAACAGAGTGAGAGATATAATATAAGAAACTCTCTTGATAAAAAAAAAATTAATACTCCGTATCATCTTCATTATCCCAGTGCCTCGAGGACTCCTGCAAATGTCAAGTTAAAGGGGGTGGGATTTCCTCTCTACCCGTGTTCCTGATAACCGATAATGAAAATGCACTGAACGACAACTAAATAATAAAAAAAATGCAATCAGTTTAGTTATTTCCTTCAATCCATCATCATTAAGTCATACCCACAAGGAGGGATTGCATTTTACCCCTGAAGTTCTTAGGAAAAAAAAATCTTTTTTATATTTACCAAGTCAATTAGTGAGCCTTAATTCAAGGGAAGCCTTCAAAATATGAGAAAATCTCCATGGAAGAGTACGGTTTTACAGTGGCAATATACCTTCTCAAAATAAAACTCGTTAGATAACAGTGAATAAACATCTTGAAAATGAATTTGAAGTTGCATATAAAACTTACTGGAACTTCCACCAAATGTGTAGCTATCAGCAAGGAATACATAGGGACCATAGTCTTTGGAGGGCTTGTATGTCTGGTTGCTTAGCACAAATCCAAGCGATAGAACTCCTGTTTTGTTAAACGATGCCACTCCGGCTGGAAAGATAGCCAAACGCATATTAAGGTAACCATATGCATCCATAGCTACATTACTCAGCGAGAGGGAATCCACAGGAAGCTTTAGACCGACAAAACTACTCAAGAGAGACAGTTGGAGATCTGTGAAATATTTTGGGTTCCCAGAGGCTGAGAAGGAAGGAGCTCGGAAGATCAAAGTTCCAGTATACGGATATGCACATTTACAAGTAGGGCTTGATGTTTGGTCAGAGGAACACTTAGAAGGAACGCAAAATACCGGGGTTATATATGAGGAACCAAGATTCTGCGTGTTGTTGCAATAAGGGAGCCTCACCCCAGAATTCTTACATAATGGATTGTCAGCTAACCTACATGAAGTGAAGTTAATATGTAGCACCAAGAGAAATGAGAAACATGGAATTATATACAGTCTAAAATCTGAGATTCGCCTGCCAGCGTTAGCCATATGATTGCATGATTCAGGGTTCGTTCAGCGATTGAATCATCCATCCAGGAATGGAGTTCGTTAGTAAGCCATGCCAACAGAGTGCTTTTTATTTGACCCTAAAAGCAGTTTTACGAACATGGGGCCGTTCCCTAACCAAATCGAAAACCGAACCATGCAACATATAGTCAGCCACAAGAAGAACAAAAGTCAATCAGGAAGCCTACACCAGTGTGAAGTTGTATCCGGGTGGCACTTTAAGTTTGTCGATAAAATTGCTTTGTAAATCAATCAGCTCCAGTTGACTGCTGTAGGTGCTGCCAATGTCTAATTCACCGCTAAGCTGGTTGCCCTTCATCATTCTTTATGTAAAAAAAGTAGTGTCAGAACGGGCTTTATATGTTACTTCTCTTCTCAATATAAATTAACTCGTCAAATTTCAGTGGAGACATACACAGTTTGTAATAGAGGGATACTGAAGAATTCCATGGGAAGCTGTCCTTCAAGTCCGGTCTTTTCCATCATTCTGCCAAAAAAGAGACAAGTCGAGTGCCTTTATAGAGAGACCATGCACACAACCAGGGAGAGTCCAAACAAATTTGGTTTTAAACTCAAGAGAGTGCAAAACAGAATTGTCCATCCTAAGGGTTTTACATATGCACTAATGCTAGCCAGCAGTCAATTGATGCAATTTTTGACGCAATTTTCATTATGACTCATATGGAAACCCCCTGTCTGTATTAAAACAAGGGTAAGGCTGCGCACATTCCCCCGCCTTCACTTCACCATTTGCGGATCTCCTTGAGACAGTGGAGTAATGTTGTTATAGTAGTAGTTACTCTTAGGATGCCCTATATTATGCTTCATTAGACCGTTAGCATCTGGCATCCAAATATAATGTTCATTTATGAACTAGAGAAAATAATGGCGTCTTAAATGAGGTGCATAACAGCGAACAGCAAACAGCACAGAGGAGTAAGGATACTACTGCCAAATACAATAAGGCTGGCAGACTGACCAATCTATACGGGCAACCCCCCTCCCACCCCCGCCTTTTGAACGACACTGACAGATGTAATAGTGAAACTTTATACGAACATGTGCAAATCCAGCTGTCCTGAATAAGACTACCTGCTTATTAACCCTTACTTTCAGAGTAGCACTCCTGAACACAGTTTGCCTTACCACTTCGAGGCTATCTTCCGCTTTAGAAGTGCAATTGAGAAAACAAATGGAAATCATCTAGAATGCTACTTAACGATTTACCAAGTTTAAAGTCATGCCATAGTCAGATGCTACCATTATAATATGAAACTTCTGGTGAATGTTAACAGCAACAATTTCAAGTTCTTTTTTTTTCCAAAGTCAAATGATGGTATCAATTCCCTTCCAAGAAGTTTAATTTCTCAGAGTTGTGATGAGATTTACTGGAAGAAAAGTGAGGACAAACGAGCGGCGTGGAGAGCTGCCACTGTGCCAGAGTAAATAAACGGGAAGAAGGGCATACACAGTTGTCAGGGACTGTAAAGTTGTGAGCCACTGCGGAACATCGGTGGCTTCAAAATTATTGTTGCTCATGTCCCTGCAAATCAAGATTAAAGTAATGCACCAATTGTAAAATTCCAAGACATCTTGTGATGGGAGAAAAGTGCAAAACTTCCAAATTTCGAACACACTTACATCAGTACATGTGGATGAAAATGAAAGTTAAGTAACGATGTAGAGTTAACAAACTAACCACAAAAGTAAAGCAGTTTATTCATGGCCAACTTGATAGGAAACTGGTGAAGTTTATTCATAAAAGAGGGAGTACTAGCCTTCCTACTATTCTTAAGCTGGAACGGACGGGGTGGAGTGGGCGCAGAGGGGGAACAATCAAGATAAATAAAAAATGCAAAAACATCGTAATCATATTGGAGACTGCTGCTCTACCATAAAGACGGAGGAGAATTAACTAAAACGCCAAAGACTACTACGAGTATCATATTAAATACTCACCACATAAATTATTGATACTCTCGCCTTAAAGAAAGAAAAAAAGAATTATTAATACTCTCAGATTGCGACTTATATGGAAAAAGTTGAGAGAGCCTATAACTGATCCGACTCAAATATGAAGATAATGAAAAGTCTGTTACGCTATTTGGTGGTGGTCGGCTTTTTGGTATGTTCCCTCAGACAGTCCATAGTATGAGTATGACAGAAACAGGCATAATAATACGCAGTTCTCTAAGAAAAATATATAACGAGAAGATAAGTCAATTGCATATACAGCTACAAAATGTGGCAGGAAGTGATAAAGTATCAGAGGGAGACCCGTACAGATTACCAAACGAGTCATTAAAGACACTTACAGATAATTAAGGTTGTTCATGCCTGTAAGGTTAGGCACAGGACCAGTAAATGCATTATTTGACAACACCCTGAAAAATGAGACAAGAATGTTTAGAGGAAAATGATTGAACAAACCAAGATAATAAACACGTCGAAATTTTTCTTTTTTCCAACAGAGGATGCAGAAGATTTTAAGAGATTATATGTGTACTTGTATACTCATTACTCAATCAGAGGTTAATCAAATTGAAGCAGTTAATAATAAGTTGCTTACAGTTCGTTGACATGAGTGAGCTCATTGAGGTTGGACGGAAGAAGACCGCTTAATGAGTTCCTGTCAAAACGACTGGAACAGAAAAAAAATCATTACTAACATGAACCTTAAGAAGTGAAGCCACACTGTCTTAAGTGAAACTCACATTGCCTCCAGTGTCTGAACAAGAGCTAATGTCGATGGAATGCTACCAGTGAGATTGTTATTATCAAAAAGCCTGAAAAGGTCAAGTATCCGTCAGCATGAAAAATCTAGCTTAATGATAATATATAAGAACTGAAATTTGCATGAAGCAGGCAGAAAATGTATACTGAAGTTCCAATTCAGTTTAACACGAATGCTAGTGATAATACACAAGAGCAGAAAAAGAAAACATAAATGTAGAGATAGACACAAGGAAACAGTGAAAAGAGTATGAAGAAGCTCTCTTTCTATGCAATATACGAAATGATTTGGTAAAATCAGCTGTATTATATTTAGGTATCGCAGATCAAACATGGTTTTATTGGAAACTTGAAGAAAATGCATTTTGAATGAAAATACTAACCAAGAGCTCTACAAGCTTGAGTATCGTAACAGTTGAACAAGCAATGCTCCGTTGCATCATGACATTACACGTGACTAAGCAAAAGTGCAAAACTAAAGAGGTGATAATTGAAGAATATAATGTTCATCACTCATTATCGCTGAAGATTAAACTTGTTGCACTTCACTTTTTTTTTTCTATTTTTTTTTATATCGTGAAGAGAGAACCAGACATTCGCTGCAATTCTCGATGCAAATTTCATCATGGGTCATCTGAAAACCGCCTATCTTGTTGTTAAGACAGCCCACATAGGTAATGTGCCATACATCCGAGTATTCGACTTCCCCTTACGCTGCCATGTGCACGAGCCTTAAAGGATTGAACCAATAGGGTAATGTTGTTGTCGGCTAGAAATCAAATAATTTTACCCAGATCATATGACATATTGCTGGTTTCCAAACTGTGATCCCGAACTCCAGTAAAACTACAGTTTCTGAATCTCAAATGTCAAATTTACCACTTTAACTTAACCAAACTAAAATCACAATCCTTCATAGGTTAAGTCTCTGTAAAGACTCTCAGTGCATGTGGCATTTTAATGGTTCACTTTTAATCAAAAAGTCTAGCACACAATGTTGTTAAGACAGATTACCGTCCAACAAGCTTCAGATAAGAAAATCATTTTATAAAGAAGCAACAGATTTAAAGTACTAAAGATAAAACTTACGCATGTATCATAGTCATGTCTGCGCTAAACAGACTAGTTGGAATTGACCCCGATAGATGATTCATTCCGAAGTGACTGAAATAGTTGATAGGAGTCAGAAATTGATCGACTTCACATGAAAAGTGAAGAATAACCCTTTGTTTGGACTTTAGATGCGAACAATGGTTAAAGGAAGTCACAGTGTCTTAATTTAACTGGAAAGAATTACATACAAGTGTTTTGTGTTAAGTAGCAAATCAAGCCCAGGTGTGGTTGCATCAGAAACAGGAATGCTTCCAGTTAACTGATTATCAGACAAATCCAGCCAATAAAGCTTTTTCAAGTTACCAATAGAAGCTGGCACTTTTCCGGTAAACTTGTTCGAGTTCAGAGATCTGCAGGGTACTCAAGCATAATAATTTTAATATTAGAAAATAAGAAGGTAAGAGTGCAGAAGTCAAATACCGCAGGGATGCAATGGCATTGCAAGAACCAGAGCTATAGGCAAGATTTCTTACAAGTATACGAGCTGTGACAGCGATCCAATAGAATCTGGAATTGGCCCGGAGAAACCGCAACCAAGAAGGATCCTTGAAAATGCAAAATAAAGAAGCAAATACTATTTCTTAGAACAGAGCAGAATGGAAGTTATGAATGCCCAAGTTTGCTACAGTAATTAATCATTTTTCGTACAAGTTTGTAAGCTTCGTCAGTTTCCCAATAGTTGAAGGAAGAGAACCTTCAAGTCCTTTATTGTATGATAAATCCCTGCATAAATTCATCACAAGAGATTAGATAGCATTCATAGCAACCAGTGAAAAACTTAACTGCTATTTCGAGTAAAGCTATCATGTAGAGTTTACTTCTTTTATCAGCTCTAGAGAATCTAAACAGTTTCGGAAGCATCAGAGGTTATATTGAAGGCAATTGAGTTGCTAAAACTTACAGGATCTGCAGATCAGATAAAGCTGCAAGGTCTCCGGACAGCTTACCCGTTAAGCCTACACTTGATAACGTTCTGAAACACGATTGATTGAATTACACTCCACATTTGCAATAAAATTGAGCCCAGACTATGTTTCGGAAGGACAGGACTTACATTGTACTGATATGAGAATTAATGCAGGTGATTCCTTCCCATTTGTTTCCACACGGGTCTCCACCAGTCCAGCTCGAGGGTAAATTTCCCCAGTCTCCCGTGAGAGATTTTAGAGCAGCATCTGCTCCATCATTTTGTGCATACAGTTGTCAAACACCGAGTCATCAACATATTCACCAATCTAATTTAAGAATCTTATAGCACATAATCGTCGAATACAGGCAATGGTCTACAATCCCACATGCAGAAACAATATATGTAGAGTCTTAGATAAGGAACTACTTGAACAGGATCTACTCGATAGGATCATGCTCTATATCTATTTGACATGATATGTACCCACAAAATGATTTCTCGAGGTTTGATCACATCAATACATTTCCCGAAAGTATCAATTTACAGCCATGAAGACCGTTGAGAACTAACTGATACAAGCAATTAAATGATGAATGACCGGAACTCTTAAAAGCAACCACCTTCACTTTCTTAAGTTATTAATGATGTAAAACGCAGAGACATGCAACATACGGAATTAAAAGAATGATTTTCATAAATGAATCGACAATAAACCACACGAACTTATCGGAGTGACTAAAAAACATCACGAAAAATAGGTTACAGAAACATCTACACAGCAGCAAGTTAAGAAGATTCAAGGCTGAAGGTCAATTTGCATAATACACAAGAGATTGGATTGACTGCGAATTCATAGAGGCGAACACCAACACCCTGACTTACAATCTTGATCGTTTGTCTGTGCTGCACCATACCAAACTTCGCTACAAACCAATGCAAGAAATAGCACAAATCTCAGACACCATATTCGACTACCAAAAACTCTCAGTTTCATCCCGCTTACAAAAACTCTCATTTTTAACTAGATTTACTTGCAACGAACAGCTTTGACGCCTTAAAAATACGTCTTTATTTTCCCGAAACAGTTTGACAGCAGTATTTCTAGTAAAAGCATAACAATACAAAACCACCACCTTAGATATAGTCTCAAATAAGCAATGCAGACCAGGTCCAAAAGAAGCCTGCTGCTCACCAATACTTCCATTGACTACTTCCTTCCTAAATTTTATTATTAAACAATTAATTCACATAATAGAGTACAAGATTATGTGCAATGAATTAATGCTATTAATTTCAAGATAACAGATATCCTCAACCCCAAGTGGGTATTAAACAAATGCATCAAATCTCTGTCATTCAGTAGCCAAGGTCAATCATGGATGAAAATATACCATTATCTTCTTAGATCAAAGTTTGCCAACATTATAAAACATAGAAAATATTCCATCTGTCTCGATCGTGAGCTATTTTAATCAAAGATAAACAAATTACGGAAACGGACTTCAGAGAGTATAGAAACCTAATCTTGTAGCTGCATAACAATATTCGTCACAAGCTTTTAACGGATCAAGTATCTCCCACTTGGGTGGATAAGACCGCCCTAAGGAATCAGAAATGGCTTGTCTTTTCCTACCAATGTGAGTATTATTTGATCCGTCCAAGCTTGTAACGGATATGCCCGTCACAAATGATAATTTGTAATTTGACAATGCATTGACCTTTTCTTGGGTAACAAAAGTCACCCATCCATATCATATGATATGAATCCGTCAATGTGAAAATTTGATACATTTGGTAAAAAGGAAGGGAGATTAGCATCATAATAATTATAATATAAACAGAAATTAAAAATGAATTTGACTGATGAAAATGTAATAATAATACGAAGTAATAAAGAGTCAAAAGTCACCCATCCAGAAATCGCCTAATTGTGAACAACAGCATGTCCCCTTGCCATGGTGAAACTTGAATTCTGGCCGAATTGTAAAACATCGACGACATTTTAGGAAATATCGACGACGTTTTCATTACGAAAGACGACGATGCCCTTATGCACTTAAACAACAATAATTTTACTAAATCGAACAACAACAATTTCACTAAATCAATTTACTCGGTATGTTTATAAATTAATCAAAATTTAAATTTGTCATTTTTTTTCCCGGAATCCGTTAATTGTTTGTTTATAGTTAATTAAGTTAATTGATTTACGTTACGTCTTAGTTAGTTAAAATTCAAATGCAGATTTTTTTAAAAAACTGAAAAAAATATCATGGTCAGACGAAGAACTGGATGTCATGGACCATGGCCAGACATCCATTTCCAACGTCTGCGGTCCATGACATCCAGTTATTCGTCTGACCATGGTATTTTTTCCAATTTTTAAAAAAATCCGCATTTGATTTGAATTTTAACTAGCTAAGACGTAACGTAAATCAATTAACTTAATTAAGTATAAACAAACAATTAACGGATTCCGGGGAAAAAATGACAAATTTAAATTTTGATTAATTTGTAAACATACCGAAGATTGTTCGTCCGTCATGATAATCGATTTAGTGAAATTGTTGTTGTTCGATTTAGTAAAATTATTGTTGTTGTAATTTTTTAATTTTTTAGTTGAATTAGTTGTATTTGATTTTGGAAGAAATAGAGATAAAAGAGAGATAGAGAGTTTAAGTGCATAAGGGCATTATCGTCTTTCGTAATGAAAACGTCGTCGATATTTCCTAAAACGTCGTCGATGTTAATCAGCCCCCTTGTTTTACGGAGTTTATTTTCGCAGTACATTTTTTACTCATTTTAGTAATTTTTACACCAAACTTTCCATTTGTTACCCTTCACATAAAAACATATCAAACCTAGTTCCATTTGCCTCCTTTCTACCTTCTCTCTACACATTAACCCTCCTCAAACTCCATAAAAGTTCTCTTGAAGTATGGACAATTGCCGAAGTGGAACGCCGTCAGCATAGCGTCATTGGCATTATAAAGGATATTGAGGCCATCCTACCTTACTTTCACTGTATTTGCTTTAGTTTCATTCCACGTTCTCTTAATACTGTCGCCCATGAGCTCGCTAAAAGAGCTCGGGTATTGTAGCCATATCAGATTAACTGCTGCCAAAAAAAAAAAAAAAAAAAAAAAGTATGGACAATTATTCAAATGATAACAGATATTTAATACGCTAATCTTATATTAATAAAATTGACTCTTTATTATATTTTAATTTCTTTATTTCTTTTTAATTGCGGTTTTATGTATAAATTATTAAATTGCTAAGGGTTTTATTTATTCATGGCGGTGACAAAGAAGGGATGATCGGTGTTGAGGTTGAACGGCCGGCAAAGGGACGACCGGCAAAGGGGCTACCGACGAAGGGACGGCCGACGAAGGTCGGCGATGGGTAGTATTGTACTGTATATTGTTTGTTTACCGTGCCTTTTTTTTTCCAATACAGTTGTACTGTATAGTGTTTTTTTTGTTCAATGTAGTTTGTATCGTATAGTTTTATTTAGTACAATGTTGATTTTTATGTCAATGTATTGTATTCCAATTCATTTGTTTTTTCTTTATATTTTTACGCAATCATCATGAATTTTTTTCATTTGCATTAGTCTTAAAGATTTTACTATGTTATTTTTTCTCTTGTAATACATATATTCAAACATGATAAAGAGTTTAGAGAGGGAAAATGAGGTGAGAAATGAGAGGAGTATAATTGTCAACAATGTACTAAGTTGAGTAAAATGTGTACTGCGAAAATCAGGACCCTTATTTTATCATTGCCCACCTAATACGGGGAAAAAGAATTATACATCAGATGTATTAACTCACACCCTTTTACTTTTTTAGCTTAAATATATATATATATTTTTTGGAGTATTTACAAATTACAAAGAAAAAGAATTATACATCAGATTTGTTACCTCATAACTTTTTAGTTTTTGAGCTTACATATATATTTTTTCAAATATATACAATTTATAAGTTATATAATAATTTTTTGATGGAAAAACTCAAAATTAATTTAATTTATAAGTATAGTTTTTGAGCAATGTTGTAATTTTTTTTATCTTAATATTTAAATAAAGATTCTCAAAAAATTTATAATAAAAACTCAAATTATTCAAAAATAAATCTCAAAAAAATTTATTATAAAACCCAAAAATTACATAATCATATGTATTACTCTTGATGTATAATTCATGAACTGAATACTACTACTATAAAATAATCCATAATTTTTTTTACTAATAAAAGAATAGGAATCTAGTCTCTCTTAGAGTAACTCCAATGACAAGCTACATAACCTTGTAGCTTGCCTTTACACATCATTTTTTAAGACACGCAACTTTCAAGCTACATCGTCATTTAATGTTAAGCTACAATACAATGTAGCTTACAATACCCCACATAACAATATATATAATATTTTAAATTATTATTATAATATTTTGTATTTAATTATTTTGCCATTTAATAGTCAAGCATGTAGCTTTGGTAAGCTACAAAGCCTTACAAATAGGGTAAAGTTTTTGTCTCCAATGGTAAGAATGCCGCTTGACAATTTTTAATAATTGCAAGTAAGTCTCTAAATGCAACCATTGGAATTGCTCTTAGAGAGTTGTGATTGACTAACTAAAAGCATTTTTAATGGTGAGCAAGATAATATTGTAGCTTGATTTGCCACATAGGTATTTCTAGCAATCTTGCTTATAAGCTACATACTCAAACAATGGTAAGCTACACACTTCTTGTATTTTGAATAGGCCCACTTTGCATAATCAATTAATAAAACGCAAACATCTTGAAATCAAGCATGTAGCTTGGTAGAGCAGGGGTAGCTTTTAAGCGGGTCATACTTTTCATTCTCCAATAGTGAGCAACCTGGTTGAAAACTTTAAAAAATTGCAAGCGGGTCATTTGTTTTAAGCGGTGGAGATGCTCCAACTAAGAGATCAAAAGAATTCTCCAATAGTGAGCAACCTATTCATTTTTATTTAAACGAACTTGATTTTTATATAGTTTGATTAGGCTAAGCTCATTTATATTGACATTATAAATTTTGATAGAACACTTAGGCCATGTTCTTTATGACTTAATTGCAACTCATTTTATTTCAGCTCGACTATATTCAACATAGTTCAGTTTAGCTTTAACCAGTCATGTATAACTCATCTCTTCTCAAAATTAAGTCTTACTTCATCTATATTCACTTCAACCCGACTCCATTTAGTTTTGTTCACTTTAGTTCACCTCCAATTAATTCAGTTCAGCTCATTTCAGCCGAAAAGAACAGGGCCTTATTTAAGTATAAAATTATTCTTTCAAATTAATAAGCTTACAATACATTATAAAAGGTGGATATCAATTGATTATAAATTAAATCGGATAATATCAAAAAAATCAACTATTTTTTCTCAAAAAAACTCGACTAATTTTATGACATAATTAATACGAGTAATAGGGAGTATTTTAATAACTAATTTAACGATGTGAATATACATTCAAAACCGATCCGTGCAAATTTAAAAATAACAAATTTCATGTTGAATTTTATTTGTTTTAATTTGTCGAACATATTTACATATACGAGTAACAAATATTTTAAAATTGGGCCGTACATTTTTGTACAGGTCTAAAACTAGTTGTACAAATTTACACGTCTAAACACCCTTACCAAGAAATTGGGTCTTATTTTAGGACATTATTTAAGATATATATTCGAACTAATATATTATTCTTATGTGTCACAATATCTTATCAACACCACAATTTTCATAGTTGGCTTAATGTATTTTATTCATTATCATCTTATATTTCCAATATATGTATCTAAAGTATCGTAAACATCATATTTAAAAATTAGGAAAAAAAATTACTCATTATTAAAGCAGTGTGCGTATTTCACTTTTTTTCCTTTATATTTGTTAATACGAATATTGTAAAAAACATTACAAAAATAGTTGAATGCTTTATCAGAGGCTTTAACTGCTTCAAAATAATAATAACAAGTTGTTTTAGTTAAATTAACTATTAGTGGAGTATTATTTTTTATAGATAACTTAACTTTAGAAAAAAAAAATCAGCTACATGTTCAATTTTATTCAAACTAAAAATGTCAAATTTCTTTATTCTAACTCTTAAAATTACACATTAGCAGTTGTACATTTTAAAAATTAAATTCAAATTGCATTTAAATATTGTTGATTCCAATTGTCCAGCTCTGTATACAAGAGAAACTAAAAAGACCGTGCATTCGCACGGGACTATGAACTTGTTTAGGATCTCTTTACACACGTATTTGTATTTTTTAATTAGAACTCGAGTATTTTCAATATATGTATCAATCTATATAAGAGTTCTTGACAATAGGGCTAACCGTAATTCTAAATATTACACTACAAGCTTTATTATTTTATTTAGCACCATTTTCAATAAGCTCTACCAACTACAAAAAAATTCTAAAAAATCTCAATAAAAAAACTCTCAGGCCATGGCATAAGTAACCTAAAAACCTAGTTAGAACATAAAAAGATACTGGAAACTAAAAAGTTAACCGAAATTTGAAAAAATAGCTTGAACAGGGAACTCCCGTGTCTCGATCTCGATTGGGATGTGGGAATTTTTACCTCCCAACTTAAATTGAGACATGGGACAAAATTTCCCGCATGCTAACCTAGATCTGGATGTAAAAGATAGGTCCATCACCATATTTTGTTTTTGTTTTTAATAAACTATATTGTTTTTATAAGTGTTGATTCAACAATCGTGATTTCAGATTTACTTTATGATTTAAAAATTAAACCATTCAAAATAATGTCAAATTATTTGATTTTAATTCAATATTAGTATTTTTAATTAGAAGGGAGGGCATTTTAGATAGTTCATTACCAGTAAATATAGAGTTTTGAGTTTTTTGTATGTATTTTAATGAAATTATACCTCTACAACAAAGCTAATATTTCAATTTATGAATTTTATCACTTTTTTTAAGAGAATTTTTGCCACGATGCTTATACTTTTAGTTATTGTTTTGATTAATATGATGTATGTGTCAAGCCATTCTTATATAATGAAACAAATTAATATTAGCAACTCTTTTATAGGACCGTCCTATCCTATAGCATAGGACTAACCCAAAAGGGAAAACCCCAAAGTTTTTGTTTAATTATGTTCATATTTTAATTACCCAATATTTTATCCTAAATAATTCCATATTTAAATATTGAAGCTATCAAAATAAAATATTATGTTATGAAATTTTACAATTTATTAAATTATTTAGTTGGGCTATGTGTTATTGGGCTAGCTTTTGCTAAAATTGGTCATATTGAACAATTTGTGAATGAATATTTAGTAATTTATAGTTTTATATCAATTTTATTTTAATAGAAAATTTAATTTAGAGTATAATAAAAATATTATAGTTTATTTAATATTAATTATTATGAATTAATAAAACTAACTATTATTGGTTTCCCACAAATTGTTCTATAGACCAATATCACCAAAAGACTATCCCAATAGCACAAAGCCCAATTAAAAAAAATTTATAATCTTATAAAAAAATAATTTATTTTGATAACATAATAATTTATTTTGATAACTTACCTATTTAAATATGTCAGTATTCATTATAAAATACTGGGTCATCAAAATAAAACCAAAACATGAATATAATTAAAGGTAACCTTTGGAGTTTTCTCCTTTTGGGCCAATCCTATGATGGAGGACAGTCGTATAAGAGAGTTGTTGTTAGTTTACTTATTCAAATAATGCACCAAATTATCATACTCTCTCGTATTCTTTAAGATCTTCCACATATCCTAAAACGACAAATTCGCTAAGATCTTCCATTTTCCTTATTTGTCTATTATTTGTGATTATAATAATTTATGATCCCACATTCTCTCTCTTACTTTCATTTATATCAACATATCGTCATACCACTAAATATTTATCCAAAATAAATGTGAAAGAACTTACTCCCTCCAATTCAATCCAAACTACCCATTTGACTTTTTGCGGTCTACGAAACGACATTTTGACCACGTTTTTCTTCATTTATATATAAAAGGTCGAAATTATAATTTTCCGAAACCTTTTCTTATAATGAACGTAAAAATATCAATTTTATATATAAATTTCGAAGAATTGAGTTAATATAATCGAGGTCAATATTTAACAAATTTGACTTAAAAAAGTGAGTGGATAGTTTGGATTAGATTTGAGGGAGTAGTATATAGGAAAGAGTAGTTTTTCCTTCCTGAAGTAATCCTCTATATATTAAAAGCCAAACATTTTCTGCATCCTCATGAAGCCACCTCATCTATTCATTTTTCCCAAGTAGGACCCACCACTATTACAGTCTTTTTATTGTACTTTGTACTCAATTTTTACACAGAATTTCTATTTTACTCATCTTTAATTTATTAAATTGTAAAATTTGATATTTTATTTAATTACAAATTTTAAAATCGATGTCATTTAATTAACTTTAAGGCCTGGGAGAGTTTTTTAATGGACGAAAAATTAAATAACTTTAAGCGAGGGAGGATTCCGGCAATTAAAAAGTGGATATTAATATGACAATATCCATTTTTTATACTAAAAATTGAAAAAATCCAACATTTAGTATCATTATACAGTAGCATTGGTACAATAAAATTGTACAATTTTCATGATTACAAGTACAATTATACATTAATTATTAAAATGACAACAATATTTTACACCTACAACAATAAATTAATAGTATTAATATACATATTTATATATTGAACAAAAAAGCTACAAAAGATATAATATAAATCAAAAATACAGAATTCTCCTAAATCAAAAAAGCTACAAAGTATTTATATAAACAAACCACCCCTCATAGAAAATATATTATAAAATATATGAAAAATAGATACTATATGAAAATAATGGTATAAGAAAATATATGAAAAATAGATACTATAAATCTAAAAAAATAAACCAAAAACATCAGTAAATATTTACTCTTAATAATTTCGAAAAATAGAAGGAATACCACTAATTTGTATAGCAATAACCATATTAGTAGCAGTATACTAAAATACTAATAATACTTAAATCAACTTAACTAATTTATATTATCTTCAAAGAAATTAATCTTCGCCATCTACTATTGTACTAAATCGTCAACCAGTTTAGAAAGAGAGTGAGAAATAAGATGTGAAGATTACTAATTGGAAGTCAAATATTGAGTGAGTAGTAATAACATGGGAATAGGAAAGTAGATGAAGGAATGAAGATGGCGAATGATAATGAAGATGATGGGGGTTTAATTGGGGATGATTTTGGGGGTTTTGATTTTCCATTGGGTGGTGTGCACAGTTGTACACAACTAAACAACTAAACATTAGCAATTCAATGGATCTAGGGAAGGCGAGTGTATTAATATTATTTTCTGTAGCCTAGACGCTTTTATTTGTAGGGTTTTCAAATTAACAAGTTGGAATGGGTATGAGTATTGGGCTCAGTATGGACTGAGTGCATAGACGTCTATACGGGTTGGGTTTATTCTACACAAGTATACCTATTTAATGGGTCGGGTGGGCAGGTTACGGGTTTGGGCATTTCGGGTTCGGGTAAAATACGAGTCGGCTATTCGAGTGTGTAAAATACGGATTTATACGAATTTCAGGTCAAAACGGGTTTCATTAATGCATGTAGAAAAATATTTATTTTCTCTACTATCAATTATAAACATCAGTAAGTCTTGTGTGAGACGGTCTCACAGTGTGAGACGGTCTCACAGTGTGAGACGGTCCACTTCTATAAAAAAAATATTGTTTCATCAATAGCAATAAATGGATGATTTTTTTAGCATAGGACCGTCTCACGGTGTGAGACCGTCTTATTCTAGAATTTATGTATAAACATGTACTTATACATTAAACATATACTTAGACATTAAATTTATTTATTTCTTATAAAGTACTATTTATTATGGAATAATTACCAGCATTAGATCTCTATTTCAATTTTTATACTTTGTACTCATTTATTTGTTTTTTTATTAATATTTTTTTTTTGCAGTAGTAAAATATAATGTCTTACACGGTACTGACCCAACTATAAGAGTCGGTTTTTAATATTACACTAGTTTTATACCCGTGCTAAAATGCACGGATTGCTTTTAAAATTATGATGTTCGAAATTACTAATTAAACAAATATATAATTACTGTCAATTTCTATGTCAATTTTTTGTTTGACGATCAACATGCAATTTATTATTGTGAGCCCGTAATTTATATAGATGGTGTATGTGTTATTTTTTTAATAACCTTAATCGATTTCAATTTGTTCTAAACATGTACTCGTAAATAATTTGTATTTTTTGTATATAATTTTTGGAATGTAATTTTTTTTTTTTAATTTTTTTTTTGGAATGGTAATTTAAATTTTGTCGATTGTTATATTTTTTTCCTGATTAGCATAGTATAAGTTAGGAAATCATATTATATAAATCATACAAAGTATTATATGATAGACCATCATATTATAATCCTAATTATATGGTATGATGTAAATAGTTATTGTTGAGAGGAGAGAGGGAAATTAAATATTTTGGAAATTGTGTGGGTCCCACTCGCAAAAAAAATGGGAAAAAAGGTGAGTTTTTTCCTGCCAATAGGAAGGCATGAAAAAACTCACCTTTTATATATAGGAGGATTATTCGGAAAAAAAAAGCTAAGTACTAGGTTGATAAACGTAGCAGGCTTCAACTTCTTGAAGGGGACGATCAGAATTGGCCAAATAAACGCATATTTCTTTATCTTCCTAATTAGATAAGCTTCGGAGGAGTACCTACGACAATGAGCATATCATATCATATCATATCATTCATGTACAAAAAAAAAAGTAGAAAAACGAAAAATAATATTAATAATAGCCAACTGCGGGACAAGTTTTTTAAGGATTTAAAAAAATTAGTATTGTCTTAAAACAAGACGTGTAAGACAGAATCATTATCATTATTTAAAATGGTCGGAACTTTGAAAAATTAAATTAGTGTGAGACAGAATACCGCAATACACATGGAGTAGAGCATTTTACATTTTACAATATTTGAACCTTTTACTAATGTGTTTTAAGTGTAAGAGTTTAAAAACGTATGCACAATACTTAGCATTTTATGTTTCACAATATATTAACACTAAACAGATTAACATAACAAGGTCACGTACTCACGTATAAGAGTTTATAAAATGTACACCAAAAAAAATATTACAAAAAAAAAACTTCGTGATAATCAGCATCCCGATTCTAATTGTTGATATCATACCATATCATTCTTGTACACCAAAAAAAGTAGAATAACGAAAAATAATATTAATAATAGCCAACTGCGGGACAAGTTTTTTAAGGATTTTAAAAAATTAATATTGTCTTTAAAACAAGACGTGTAAGACAGAATCATTATCATTATTTAAAATGGTCGGAACTTCAAAAAATTAAATTAAGAGTTTAACTACGTTTGTTAGAAAAATAAAATTAGTGTGAGACAGAATACCGCAATACACATGGAGTAGAGCATTTTACATTTTACAACATTTGAACATTTTACTAATGTGTTTTAAGTGTAAGAGTTTAAAAACGTATGCACAATACTTAGCATTTTATGTTTCACAATATATTAACACTAAACAGATTCACATAACAAGGTCATGTATTCACGTATAAGAGTTTATAAAATGTAAGTTCATTTAGAATGACATATTTTCATACATATATTTCATAATTTCGTTTTCTTTGTTAAGGTGAAAATTTAATCATCAAAATTCACTAATATTTTAATAAAAAATCAACTTTACAAGAACAATAAACATCAGATGTAAAGTCTCTCAAAAATTTATAAAAAATCATAAATAACCGTATGAAATTAGTTCGAATTTTAAAATGTATATAACAAAAATAGTGAGAAAATTACAAAAAGTAACTTAAAATCATAGATCTATATAAAAAAAAACATGAAAAAAACATAGAAGAAAAAAAACTAACAAAAAACCGGAACATACATTTATTAATCCCTCCTTATATATATAAATAGTGATTGACACATTCAAGAACCACAAAGCAGAAATTTCGCAGCGAGACTGAGTAAAGATGGCGGAGATTCAATAATGGATGATAAGTCTTAAGTTTTAATGGGCCGACAATAATGGGTTTGCATAAAAGGAAAAAAAAAAAAAAAAAAATGGGTGTGCTTTACAATAGAACTGTATTTGTAATGTTTTAGATTACGTATACACTTTCTAACATAATCATCATATTGTAATGATTATTAATTTAAATTATATGTACGCCTATATTGCCACAATATTAAATAGTTAATCACGCTCATCTATATACTTATGTATCTAATGATAGCGTCTTCTATTATGACCCGTGCATTTTTTTGCACGGGTTTAAAACTAGTTAGACTTTGATAGTCATACAAGGGATTGCCAACGATTTGAAGATAACAATTGGGCAAATTGATCGTTGGAAAAGATGTTGGGCCCATGTAGGTGCGCATAGGTTACTCTTGTTGTGACTTTGCGAGAATACACGAGTAAACTAAAGCCCACTACGTTGAGGCTTCTTGGACCGGAGTAAATTAATAATTACATCATTTTATAAATCATTTTTCTAAAATTACTCTAATAAAATTTTCTCAACGTAAAAAATTGACCCAAATGTACCCTTCTGTTATAATTTTCGTCAAGATTTGAATTTTCTAATTTAAAGTCTATTTTTATGACTAAAATGTTCTCCCTCTATCTTATCAACCATTATTCTCTTCTCTCTCTCCTATACTCTTTACCTCACTAAGTCACTTCTATGATTCATCCTCATAATTTTCCCATTTTCCCCCAATTAAGGTACGTCCATCTTCTCTCTCATAATCTCACCTTACTTAGTATAGTACTCATCAATTTACTGGTGCGATTTACGGTTCATCATTTTCCCCAATTAGGCATGCGATTTTGGTCATTATTTTTAGGGTTTATATTCATCAATTTGGGTTTCAAACCCAGAAATTAAACTTACAAAACAAAAATATTAGGGTTAGAAACCCACATACTTGAATTACAACCACATCAATTAAGGCAATGAACAATTAATTTGTCAAATTAAAACGACTAAATTATGGTAGGCAATTAAATTTATTCTCAATTAAACCCAGAAATTAGGGTTTAAAACATACAAATTAATATCATAAACAAGGGCATATCGGTCATAAAACACTAATTTTCACCTTAAAGTCTATTTGGGTGCAATTTTTGACCTGATAACATTTTATGTGAGTAAATTATTAAAAAGTTTTCAAAATGGAGTAATTTTTGAAAAGTGGTTTATAAAAAGGTGTAATTATTAATTTACTCTTGATTAGGCTAGGGAGCTTTTATAAAGGGATGTGCTATTTCACATACAGATTTTACTATTTCATATACGCATTTTACAATTTTATCCTTGTTATTTTTATCCTCCTACACTCAAACCCTTGACCTTTTTGTTTTCAACAACCTCCGCTTCACCCCCTTCACCACCAACAGTCGCTCTGACAACCCACCCTCCGCCCGAGGTTACCCTAACCACCTCGGCTATACCTAGTGAGTTGGTCTGGACAACAGGGATTTTAAGGGAATTGCAGCTCACAGTCCAGTTGCCTATACCCATGTACTATGATAATAGGGCAACAAAATGTATAGCTCAAAACCCAGTTTTCCACGAGAGAACCAAACATCTGAATGTGGATTGTCACTTTGTCAAAGACAAACAACTGGTGGGTTTTTTTGAAGACATCTCATGTAAGCAGCAAACTGCAGCTTGCTGATTTGATGACTAAAGCATTGGGCAGTCATGAACACAGGTTTCTTTGCTCCAAGATTGACCTCTTACTTCATGAATAGAGTCAATCTTGAGGGGGGAATATGAACACAACAACTTATAACTACTGAGTTATTAGTTTGTTATGTTGTTATAGAGTTAGTTAAGCCAGCTGTCAAAGTTAGTTAGAGTTAGTTAAAGAGTCAGTTTTAGAGGACTTAAACTAACTACTATATATACACAAGCAATCATCATTGTAACATTCAGATTTTCATAATACAATTACTTCATTTCTCTTCTATTCTTTCATATCCTCTATAATTGAAATATAACAGTATCAAATTCTTCATAATCATCATCATATCATATTATGATTCTTTAATGGAATGATGAAGTTTATACCTTGTTACTTCCTACTTCATCTAGCTAGGGAGATGTTAAAGACCGTCGAGGTGTCGATACTTTCATTATTAAATGTCGGCATTTTACCCCATTTTTCCGTTTAGAATAATGATAAATTCACTACTGTGTTTTATTAGTGTTTCCAATTACAATCGGGATTCTACTTTGAATTAATGGGGGTGGGTAGGATCAAATCGATAGAAACGTATCGTAGAATCGTAAAAATCCACAAACTCACTAATTATATGTTGTATATTTGGTGTCTTGAATTTGTGTCGAAGAAGGGAAGACAAGAAGAGCATTCGAAGGAACAAAACAAAAGTACAATACTACTAATGCAAGGACAATTTTCGTGTATGCTTCGGATGTATGGCACTTAACTTCTAACATATGGACGTCCCTTGGTTTCTAATTAGTAGTTGTATTAGTGTAGATCCCGTGTTATAGCACGATATTTTTTAGATTAAATTTATAAAGAAGGGAACTCCATATTTGTCTAACTTGAATAGCAATCACATGCAATTTAATCATTAATTGTAAGTCTTGTCTAACGTCAGCGATTATATAAATACTAAGTCTTTAATTTTGATAACATTGTTATTTGTTTTTGCTTTACTTTTATTTAGATATACGAACCCAATATTGATTCAACATAGCTAACTAATTTTAGACCAAACTAATACATAATCCCTTGACCATCCTAAAACCGACTCGTAATCTACAACTGACCCATTTGCTTAAGGTAATTTTAGACCAAACTAATACAAGCTCACGTATAATAAAACACAAATTCTCATTATCCGTCTTTAATAAAGACGGGCCGGATCTACTCTCACAAGGAGGCAAGTAAAAGGACAAATGGTGATCCATTTAGTTTCCCATTTATCCCCAGACCTCCACTTGCCTCCTTGTGAGAGGGAATTCGACTAGTTTTCATTGAAGACGGATACGCCGTCTTCAATAAAACTTACCGATCGATAATAAAATGCCCTTCTTCCATCTCTTCCATACAATCACTTGTGGTAGGCCGTCGCTCGAATATTAATATATGACCCCATTATCCTCTTATTTCACTTAAGTGGATGATAATTTATAGACTTCTTTTTTTTTCAAAGAAAAATATAGATATGCCTTATTAATTATTATCCTCCGTCTTATAGCAATTACTCAACTTGTATTACGCATAATATATCACTCTTGTATTTATTAACACGAAACCAAGACTATATAGTTTGTGGACCTAAAGTAATAGACTAGCTATAAACCACACAAATTCCCCTGATAAATGTCATAATCCTACTGTATGACACATTTCTTTTGTAAAAATCCCCTATATATTAAAACACAAACATTTAAAGCCTCACATTAAACCACCTCATCACAACAAAGTAGTGGACCCCACTTCTTTACCTCTATTACTTTACTTTTTTTCCATTTGCATCATTTTTTTCACTATTTATTTATATTTCTTTATAAATTTTCTTTGCCTTATAACTCATTTGGGGTAATTAAAGACGTGGCCAAATAAACTCAAACTCGAAAATCCGATTGAAAATATTTGCAGATATTTTTATAAAACGTAAACGAAAAACGTAACTATGCGTCGTTAACATTTTTCCTACTTTCTCAACTTTAGCCTTAACTTTTAAATCTGTTTCCATCCGCCCGAGTCATTTTTTTAAACTTTATCTTAGATATTGTAATAAAATATACACAAATAATTGAGACGGCGGGAATACTTTCTATCTAATTTTTTTTACTATTTTAAATGAAAATCACAATAGATTTACCAAAAAAATAAATTGAAGATATTACTGTTAGAAATATGTGCCTTGAATTTGTGTCGAAGACGGACTAAGCTAAGAGGGACGAAGAAACGAATCAAAGAACAAAAGTAGACGGGTCCGTGCCTGGTACAAGTTGCTCTTGAAGCCAACTTCGTGCATATTGTATGCCGTATTTTCTATGTGTATTGTTACCTTGGAAGTTAGTGGGTGTAGGTCCTACATGCACTTACCTAATTGTTCCTTGTTAATAAGATTCACGTAGGTTGGTGTTCTTTGGTGAGTTTTGGTAGTTTCTTTGTATTTAGGAAACAGTAGGTCTTGCTTAAGACGGGTCGGATCTTGCAACGGGTATTTTGTGAGAGGAAATGGGTAGAGGGGACAAGGTGGGCACCCCCATGTGCTCTCCACTCACCCTTGATGGGTATTTTGTGAGAGAATATGGTATCCGTCTTAAGCTTAAGACGGATACCTCCGTCTTAAATAAGAATTTGTGTTTAGGAAATTAGTATTATTAATTTTCTAATTATCTTTGTTTCCTAATTAGTCTAGGTCTCTTATTAAGGGTGGAATAAATCTATATAAAGACCCTTGTATTAGTCTAGAATAAATGAAGAAGGAGGTGGAGATAATATTGTGAGCACAATCTTATGAGAGTCTATTTGTGAGGTTCCCTTCGGGAAGAAGCTTCAGTTTGTTCCGGGCTCAAGTAAATTGGTGTTCTTCTGAATTTGGAGATAGAAGGAGTTTGTTCGGATCTTGTTGGGCTCAAGATCGTTTGTCCTTCATCTCGGCAGAGTAGTCTCTTTTGTCTATTTGAGATTACTATATTTGTTGGTAGAATTGGGTACACTTTTGGCTCTTAGTAGCGCGTGTGTATCGGTCTACTTTTGTACTATTATCTCCACAATAGTAAAATTTGATCTCCTTCCGGGTGGATGTAGCCAGTTATTTTACTGGTGAACCACGTATATATGTGTGTCATCTTTATTTGTTATTCGCTATATTTTGTTCTTATCACCTAATCAACTAACCGTCGGGTAACGGGACGCCTCCGTTACAACAATTACAAATTAAACAAAAATAAATTCAACAAATATAAATTATAACGAATAACGACAATGATTTGAAAAATTAATCTATCAACGATGATAATTCAAACTTATGTATTAAAGTTTACTATAAAAAACACTAAAATTTGGATCATGCATAAAAACCCGTCTAATATTAGACTTGGACGTGAATATTCATGCCTGAACTTTGACCAAGATGTGGAAGATCTATGTCGAGGAGCAAATCACTATTTTTTTTAAAAAAAAATGTTATTAGATTTATTTGAATTATCGTTATTAATATATGAATTTGTTGAGTGGTCGTGAAATCATATAGAGTATGTATGACTTGGTAAGGGCTTATTGATTAGTCTCAACGAAATAGAGGTTTTGGATTGTTTGAAAGAGAGTTGGTCTTGTGTAAAATCATTTTACACTGGATTAGCGTAAAAAAAATCAATTAAAGACAAATATTTCTCTTTTCAAAACATGGATAGTTTACAAATAAACTTTGGAGATTACAACATCTAGCTCAGTTATTGAGCGGCCATTTTGTCATACCCCTTGATATAATTTTCATACCATTTATAATAATGATACTAACTGTGACAACCCTCGCGAATGCGGAAAGATAAAACATACAAGCATGTGAAATAATATGCGGAAATACGTAGTTTTAAAAACTTTTATACATGCGAGTTAAATAAAACGAGGAGTGTCAAAATGTTACAAACTAAATACGGAAATACAACAAAGAGACGGGGTCTCTTAAAATGTTAGCAAAGAACAAGTGTTTAACAAACTAGCTAATATCGTCTAGAGGTGAAACTTCCAGGGACAACGCCCGCTAGCTCACACCCGAACCCAAAATAGTCAAAGCAAAAAGCCATCCATGCATGCAACCTGTTCATTCATGAAAAACATGAACGCCACAGTCAGTGGGGAGTAACTCCGGGTTCTCCCAGCCATATCACATTAACGTACATAGAAGGAAATACAAAAGTAAAA